>BLSH010418665.1:211838-222537 GCA_018402905.1 Glandirana rugosa | reverse complement strand
GACCCAAAAAATTTTTAAAAAATAAAAAATGATCATTACCGCCGCTAGACGCTAAAAATCGCCATGACACTATAAAGTCGCCTGTACAGTCTGGTAAAACTGTGAAAAAACCCTGGTAACCGTAAATATGTCGCTAGTCACGATATTTTTACGTGACTAATGACACATTTACGGTAACGGTCACTTCCCCAATTGGACGTCCCCCGCGAGATTCTCAATTGACACAAGGGACCCGCACAAGATTGACACAAACCCGACGGGACCGACCCCTTCCCTTCACTAGTGTCGAAGGTACATCTCCTTCCGACACTAGTGTCGGGAAGGGGGGATTGTCTTGCCTCTAGGCACAAATGAATGTGCCTGGAGGCAAGAAAGTGAGACCCCCCCCCCCGTAGCTGAGGCGGCGTGGGCGAGGGACCGGGAGGGGCCTGTGTCACTCGCGCGCCCGAGTGTCACGCGCTAGACCGTCGGCGGCAGTCTACTGCCGCAAAACGGACCCTCTCGGTGAGACAGCGGCAGTTGGATGTCAACTGCCAGCCGTTCACCAATTAGTTCACACAATCTGGCATAGCACTGATCGCTGTATAAATGCCAATGGTCCCAAAAAAGTGTCAAAATGGTCTGACATGTCCGCTGAAATATCACAGTACCGCTAAAAATCGCAGATCGCCGCCATTACTAGTAAAAAATAAAAAATTTTTAAAAAACCCAGAAATTAATTATCCGTAAACGCGGCAACTTTTGCGCAAACCAATAATTAATAAACGCCGATTGTGATTTTTTTTAATCACAAATATGAGGAAGAATATAAATCGGCCAAAACCGATGAAAAAAATGTTTTTTTATATTTTTTTTTTTGGATTTGTATTTTAGCAAAAAGTAAGAAATTTGGGTTTTTTTGCAAAATTGTCGCTCTTCTTTTGTTTATAGCGGCGATCAAAAATGACGCAGCGGTGATCAAATACCACCAAAAGAAAGCTCTATTTGTGGGAAAAAAAGGACGCAAATTTCATTTGGGTACAACGTCGCATGACCATGCAATTTTCAGTTAAAGCGACGCAGTGCTGAATCGCAAAAAGTGCTCTGGTTAGGATGGGGGCAAATCCTTCCGGGGCTGAAGTGGTTAATGAAGATGGAATGGATCCAGGTAACCTTCCCCAACTTGGTGCAAATAATCCTTCACTGTGAGCACCACAATCAATGAAACAGCCTCTACACAAAGAGTCCTTCAGGCAAGGCAGGATGATCCTCACAAAATGTCACATGAAACAAAGGAAGCCTCCCATAGTGTGATAACGTAAAAGGCAATCATTTATTGACATTTAAAAGTTAAACTCACATGTCCATAGATGTGTGACAACATCAGGTAAAATCCGCCAGAAACGATAATGGCCACAGCGGGCCGCGCATGCGCAGTAGCGTGGTAAGCGAGTGGGCGTGTATCCTACTAGTTTCGTCACATCTGACGTCATCAGGGACACGCCCACCCGCCCTCACCACGCACATATATACCCCTCGTCAGCCCAGGGATGGCCAATCAGCAACAAATGATCCAATAATGAATCAACCAGTTCCAGACTGGTCTAGGTCACAAGATCTTAATATTTCCGGCGTAAACCCTCCAACTTAATGGCGGATTCCATGTTCACGCCGTAATGCAATATATAGAATCCATTGCGAGGACCCCTAGTGTGCAAAAAGGAAATTACAACAAAAACATTTTTTTTTGTATTAAATAAAATCTGTTTACCAAACTCAATAGGCAAAAGATTTCTTATATATAGATATGTAAAAAAAAAAATATATATATAAAAAGGGGGGAAGGCCATCTCGGAACTACACAAAGGTTTGATATGATATACAAAATGAATTTAAAGGAAAATATAATAGGGTGTTCAAAAGAAAACCATATTCATATAAAAACGACAAATAGATTAACCATTATTTATAAAGCAGTTAATATCCCACTCAATGTTTAACCCAAAGGGTGCATAGCTCTTCAATCTAAAAATCCAGCCCCTTTCGGCCTGGGAAATGCTCCCTTTGGCATCTGCTCCCCTCCAATAAGGGATGAACTTCTCCAGGCCTATAAAAATAGTGCCAGTGAGGTCCCTTCCATGCTTAAGATCATAGTGTTTGTAAACACTATGTCCTGGGAACCCCTTTTTTATGTTGGAAATGTGCTCCCCCAATCTGATGGACAGGCTACGCGTGGTCCTTCTCACGTAGTCCAAACCACAGGGACATTTAATCAGGTATACCACATTACGAGTATGGCACGTGATACATGATTTGATCGTATATATCTTTTCAGTGACAGAAGAGTGGAAAGTGTCCACTCTCCTCCCCTTTAAAGCATTATGTTCACAGGCCCTACAGCGCCTGCAAAAATAATAACCCCTCAATTCCTCAAAAAAAGTTGGTCTAGAGGGAGGGTCTGGAACATTAGGTGCCACCCAGTTGCGCAAACAACCTGCACTCCTGAAAACCACGCCTGGTTTGTCTGGGAGAGTGGGGCCCAAAATCTTATCCTGTTTTAAAACTGACCAATGCTTAGTCACAATCTTTTTTATTAAATGGTGTTGCATAGAAAAGGTGGTTAAAAAGGTTGATGTCCAATCCCTAGTCTCTCTGACTCGAATGATGTCTTCCTGAACCAAAGGATCCCTGTCCTGTTTTTCTACCTCGCCTATAATACGGTCCAGTTTGTCCTATTATACCCTCTTTGTAAAAATATGGTTCTTAGGATCTGAGCCTCCCTACGGAAATCCTCAACCTTTGAACAGTTCCTTCTTAGTCTAAGGAACTGACCCTCAGGTACCCCCGATATCCAGGCCGGGTGATGACCAGAATCGGTAGGGATGTAACTATTCCGATCAGTGTTCTTGAAAAAGGTGTTAGTAATGACAGTCTCACCTAGGACCTTGATATTGAGGTCCAAGAAATGAATTTCTGATGCACTGATCTCGTAAGTCAGGCTGATACCCCTATCATTCGAGTTCAAAAAATCAAGAAATTGGGTGGCCGACATCTCGTCACCCTCCCAAATCAGGATGATGTCATCTATAAACCGTTTCCAGAGTACTATCTCAGGTCTCTGACTTGTCAGGGCTACCTCCTCCTCCCATTTTGACATGAAGAGGTTAGCCATACTAGGGGCAAATTTAGCCCCCATGGCTACCCCCTTCTTTTGGAGGTAGAAGGAGCCCTGACACCAGAAATAGTTGTGAGACATCGCAAAATTAAGAAGGTCCAAAATGTACTGTTTCTGAAAACATGGGATCTGTGAGTCCTGTGACAAAAAATGCCTTACCGCATCCAATCCCAACTCATGAGAAATGGATGTGTACAGAGATGATACATCTGCTGTGATCAATAAATAATTTGATTTCCACTCTATGCTTCCCAACAAGTTTATGATCTGCCTGGAGTTCCTCAGGTAGGAAGGTGGTGTGCCCATCACCAGTGACTGGAGGAAAAAATTAATATACTTTCCCACTCGTGACGTGATGGAATCTATGCCACTGATGATCGGCCTACCCGGTGGGGACTCCAGGATTTTGTGGATCTTAGGTAGGCAGTAAAGGGTTGGTAACCTCAGAGCTAGAGGCACCAGAAATTGGGCCTCCTTTTTATTAAGGATATTCAAACCCTGCCCTTCTTTCACAAGAGCTTTTAATTCTTGTTTATATTTGTTAACCGGGTCATTGCCCAATGGGACATAAGTGTCCAGATCAGGCAGAACCCAAGAGATCTCATTCTGGTAAGCTATTTTATCCAAAACCACTATCGCCCCACCTTTGTCCGCTGAGCGAATCACAATGTCCTTCCTCTCACATAATTTAGTGATACCTATTTCAATGTTATTATCCATCCTAACCCTTCGATATTTCAGGGAATCCAAATCCTTGAAGACAAGATCCCCGAATATAGCTAGGTTATGAGACCCACCATTAGGAGGATTAAACAAAGAGGCATTACTCAGATTTGAATGTTTGACGTTAGTGGTAGGAGCACACCAATCCTTTACAGGATTGGACAAAGTATAGCGTTTGATGTTAAGCTTTCTAACAAACTTTTGAATATCAATATATGTTTGAAATTTGTTCATATTGCGAGGTGGAGCATATTTCAAACCCTTTCCCAAAGTGATAAGCTCCTCTTTAGAAAGATCTTTACCACTCAGGTTAATGATCCCCTCAGTGTTCACATTCTGCGTCTTTTTGGCGTGAAAACGCCTCGTCCCTCTCTGGCGTCTATATTCCGTTTGTACCCCACCTTGGGGGCCCAGTGAAAATCCCTCTGGTAGTTACCATCTCCTGGACTCCCAGGGGGGTACCCTTGCTGATAATAGTCATCATTCCTTAACCCCCTAAGCGGGGCAAATCTATTGGACCCATTAACCGATCCGCTAGAGGTTCCATAATCCGATCCTCTAGATTGCTCTAAATCCCGACCCCTTGGATCCTTCATTCTAACTCCATTAGATTGGGTATGGTTATTACCTGAAACCGAATAGTGTTGGACCCGAGGTTGGGCTACAGTGTTATTACTCCCTCTGGGGTTTCTATGATTTTTTGGGTGGGCCTGAAGCAAGGGTTGGCCCCCATTATAGTTGTTACGCTTAGAAGGTGAGGCCTGATAAATACCCTTCCTTACATCCCATCCTTTAACAGGGTGTGTCAGAATATAGCTGGATGGTAAATCCATATTAATGGCCTGCGCCTCATTCGTTGGACCTGTGCCAACGCAATCAGCCTGCCATTTAAAGACTAGTTTGTCCTGATAGTCCTTTACATCCCTATTGTACTTTTTCTGCTTTTTGTTCTTTTGCTCCAACTCCTCCTTTTCTAAAAGGGTTTTCAGGGCATCAGATTTTTTGGTGTATTCAGGGTTGCTAATAAAAGGATCAGTCTGGATTTTACCTCACTGATATTGGTATTTAATTTAGATAATTTCTGCTTCTTTCTATCAATCATAAAATTGATGAGTTTAATCCCCTTTGCATTAAAAAACTGGAACCAACTCTCAAGTTCATCGTCCCCCTGTTGTGGGGTGACCTCCCATCTCAAACTACGGGGAACCATGCCCTCTTTAGTATATTGTTCCAAAAACGCTATGTCCCAGCGAGTGTGGATCTCGGTGATCAGGAGGTTTTTAAGTCTCAAGAAACAGCCATTCAGGTCATCATTCTCAATAATGGAACCATCAAAGACCCCCTCTGTGTTTAGTCTATATTGGGCTCTGAATTCAAAGATGTCCATGTTGCGAAGTAGCTGCGGATTGGTTTAGTGTATTTAGACTTGAAATATTAATGTGAAAAAAACTGCGCTTCGAAATCAGAAATCGTGATGTCAGTATGATGAAAGGCTGCTATACATAAATCCTACACTTGGATGAAAAAACATAAATATGCAAACTGGTACAGTGCTAAAATGTCATTAAAAAGTCCATGTAGAGAGAAATAAAAAGAAGAAAAAAGTTCCCAGCTTCCGTGCAGAAATCAAAGCACTCCTATGTCACACGTCACCATCCAAACTATGCTCTTACCACAGAGTGTGTGACCACCTGAATAAGAGCGGTCTAACACACTTGATTAATGAAGATGGAATGGATCCAGGTAACCTTCCCCAACTTGGTGCAAATAATCCTTCACCGTGAGCACCGCAATCAATGAAACAGCCTCTACACAAAGGTTCCCAGGACATAGTGTTTCCAAACACTATGATCTTAAGCATGGAAGGGACCTCACTGGCACTATTTTTTAAAGGGACAGAGGAGAGAGTAAGGGACTTGTGAGGGTTGTGAAGGCACGGAGAGTGGTTTGGAAGAGGGCCTGCCCAAGTTGTGAGGGACTTGGCTGAGGGGCTGTGTTTAGAGGGTGGGAAGTGTGTCTTGCAAGTGTTGGAAATGGTGCTGTGGAATGGCTCTGTGTAAGGTACTGGACTGGGCTTGGATGAGGGGCTGTTGTGGGTGGGGCCTATATTTGTATGCTTCCAGGACATGAAGGGCATGGATTTGCCTCTTGTATGGAGGAGGCCTGGGGCTATGAAGATTGTGGAGGTTCATGCTGGGGTGTACATGAGATGTGGTGGTGAGGTGTGTAGCAGGGGTTTGGAACGTGGGTGTATTTTGAAGGGGGAGTGTGGAAGCAGAGGAAGGGGCAGATGTGTGGGAGGAGGAAGCGGGGTAAGAGTCTTGTTGGGTTGGTATGTGACCATTGGGAGGGGGCTGGGGATTGTTGAGAGTGGCTATTTCTGGAATCTGTACCTACCTGGCTGGCTGCCCGCCCACCATTTAAACAATTTTGCTGTTCCAACAGTCGACATATGGTCAACAGTTGTTCCCCAACATACTGGGTGTCGACCATATTTTGCATCCCTTGATGCTTATCCTGTTGGATCTGCTGCAGGATCTCCTGGTTAGCAGTCAACCTCTGCGCAGATTGCTCTATGAGCCCCAGTAACTTTCCTAAATCACTAAGTTCAGAAGGCCTTTTCGCCCAGATTCAAAAGTTAATTTGAATAGGTGGGGATAGTGCCGATCCCTTGGCATCCAATGCTGGCTACAAGACAAAATATAAAAGATAACATTTAGAAGTTACTCCCAAAGTAATGTCATCATAAACACTACAAGCAGACAGTAGGACGGACTTCCAAGAAACATACTTGCTCATAGTCATGTAGTCAGCCTAGGACCGCTTAAGATAATGCCTTCCTATTAGATCAGTTCTACAAACATTACAATGGTTGAACATTTTGGATGTCTAAAAGTTCTAATCTTCACCCACACTTCTAGCCTTATTCTTTTGATTTGGACAAAGTGCCATACTGCACCATATACTTCGAAAATGCACCTAAAGAATTGACAATCCTGACTAAGCAATGCTCCACCCCACAAAGAAGTCTAGGCACACATCAAGTTTGCCTTTACAAATCCTGGCCTGGCTGGAATATAATTGGAGGAACATTAATTTGTCTGACAAGTGGAATTTCTTACCGGATATTCAGGCAACTCTGCTTCAGCAGCTGCAAATGGTGTTGTACTTGCTGGTGGATGTCCCTGCCAAAACAAATATATTGAAGGTATGCCATTTCCAAACAACATCTGTAACATTTTTTTCTTTGGATATGTCCACCTTGTAACGTCAAATCACATACCCCAACATTCGATGCAGAATCCTCCCCAGCTCGAGCTCCAGTTGCACCAGGGGATAGATGTTATACCCAAAAAAAAAATAAAGGGGGCAATTAATTGTTTAGGCAAAAACATTAGGCTGTGGTGATGAGCTGCCATTTTTGAGCACTGGTTTGAGGGAATCGGCACTGGGACAGAATAGCCTTCCAATCTTGCTTTCTCCTGTTTGACAAGGCACACTTGCAAACCCACCCCAAAATAACAGTTGTGTGTAGAAAGAGGTATTTTGGGGTCAAGATCTGGGATTAATTAATGAATATTGGCCAGCAACATCCAAGTTTATTATCTTTTTTGGCCAGACATTTGTAGGCCATCGCGTGGAAAACAATGTTCATAGCTTCATACAGAGACCTAGGAAGAATTTGCAACACTACATTAGCAATACCCACCAAAACCTTCCTCCAGGCTTTGCTGCAGGTGGTGGTCCTGTTCCTCCTCCCCCTGATGTTACGCTGTGAATAGGACATTGACGGGTGGAGTTGATGTTTGCAGAGGATATTGCAGCCTTACACATTGTTTGGCACATTCACTTTGTGAACTTTCCAGGAGAGAGCACCATCCTCTCCTCAGCATGTGGGGCATCTTCCGACATAGCTCCCCCTGGAGATAAGCAAAAAGTAATGGATAAAAGTTAGTAACTTACTTACCATGCTGACGCTCATCCGTATCTGCATGGGGTGTGGTTCCTAGGACCCATGTCCATCTGGATGAGTGGCAGAAAGTCTTGTTCATAATCATGGAGGAGCAAAACGTAATCAGGTTCAATACCCTGCCTGGTAACGTGCTCAGCCCAGAGATTCAGCTTGATCCTGATGCCTTTCTTTATATTCCCCAAATGCTTCTGGATGGCCTTAATGGAACGGTGCATCATGATACCCACTGCATTGACAGTCATCGCTATGTCTGCCCACAGCTGATTTTTTTGCAGCTTGGTCAGTTTGCGGGAGAAGTAGGGAGCCCAGGCAGAAGTGCCCACACGGCCTCTCCAGGGCTGGAAGAAGGAGAGGCAGCGGGCGCAGGGCGGCTTCCGCCTCATCTCTGGAGGAAGCACGCTCCATTCTGGCACCAACTGGAGCCTCCCTCAAACCCAAGCCAGACAACCTGCCCAGCCTGACCCCAGTCCCTGCCCTGACTCCACTTCTTGGGGGTGCCATTAGTGGACCAGGTGGTCTGGCTGAGTGGCAGCAGCAACGGTAGATGGGGTCCAAAGCTGCAAAAGGAACAGAAACAAAACTAGGTGAGTGGCTGACCTGGAAATTGCCTAGCACACGTCGGGAACACAGACACTTACCAAACTCACAGCAAAAATAAACGCCTTTCAAACAAAAGAAAATCTTGTAAATAAATTTCACGTTTAAGAATAAAATGAGTGATATGAAGTAAAATGGTTTGAAGAAAAAGTCTTTTTTATATTCCAGAAACCATTCCAAGGCTTGGGAGGAAAACCTATTTCCATCATTTTATGACCCTCTAAGCCACGTGTGTCAAACACAAGGCCCGGGGGCCGAATGCAGCCCGCCAGGCCATTTTATGTGGCCCTCACACCGAGGACTTTTTTTTTTCAGCCAAAACCCTGCACACTCCTAAACCCTGCAATCTGTACATAGCACACGCCTGAATCCTGCACTCTGTACATTGTGCATCCCTGAACTCCACACATAACATACTCCTGGAATTTATTGCCCCTTTAAGATTCTCCCACTGATAGTGCAATTTGGCCATACCCACTGTTCGACGGGGGGGGGGGTCTGGATACATTTATGTAGTCTTACAAATACAGCTGGCTCGTTGAAGGCAACTATAATGCTCATGTGGCCCTTGATGAAATTGAGTTCAACACCCCTGCTCTAAGCCATGGACAGATGGTGTTGACATGGTTGGGGATGTTCATGGTTTGGTTGATAAAGATATGATCCTTTCCTCTCTGGGATCAGATCACTAGCACAGGATAGTTCTATCAATGGAGGAAAAGTGATGAGTTGTCTGTAGGAACAGTTTCCATGTGTCTTCTTCTAACAGACAAAACTAGATGTGTTCCTCCATCCAATAGATGTATATGGGGGTCAGTTTTCTTACAACAAGATTCTGGGTTGTTCTGTGAAAGAGGAGCTATAGTTCAGTATGAATAGCTAATGAGAGATGCCATGTGATTAGTGAGTGGGAAGGGCCGGAGCACATTCATGGTCATTGGTTGGTGGAGGTCATGTCATGTGATGAGTGGGAGGGGTGTATGATGACTATATCTGGATGGAGAGGAGAAGCAGTCAGCTGTTTGTGTGTGGGGAGGGGGGATTATACCAAAATAAAATGACATTGAAGTTGCTTCTAGGAAAAAGCTTCATATATTGGCACAAGAACAGAGATGACACAACAGAGATCCAAACCTGCAGGCTTTACAAATGATAAATCCTATTCATAACTGCCCACTGGGCAAATGTAAAGCAAAAAAATCAGACACTTTAAAACTTCATCTCCAAAATCAGCTTGGCCACCCTCACCCTTACTTGTGGGGTTCCCTCCCCCTCCCACCTGAACTGTACAACATTCTCCCTCCTGTATCCACTAACCTTCCCAGGATTGTGACCATTAGAAACTATATGCAATTCCCCAAAACCAAAGCAAAGCTTCCAACATTCCTCCCGGCAGAGGATCCATCTGTGTGTTTGGAAGCATCTGATACAACTTTAGCAGATATTGATTGTACAGAAGATTGGTCTGCACAACTAATGAATCCTTTGCTGAGCAGGGAGAGAAATGTCATTCTTTTGTCAGCAACATTAACTCCCTCACCACCACCCACCAACATATCCATAGTCTTATCATTATTGCCATTGTCATTACTTGCTGTGACACACTCTTAGGTCCTGCTGTCTTCACAACGGTGTCCATCCTTACTGCTGGACTGATAGAAGTTTCACCTCCACCTGGCCTCTTCTCCTCCACCAGGACAGAGCTTCCAGCTGAGGAAAGTGAAAGCTTTTCTAACACAACAACATGTGAATCATTACCAACATGACTGTAGGGCTGCCACCTTTTCTTTTTGGCAGATGACCAGTGGCATCTTTTATGTGTAAATAGTGCATGTCTGTCACACTTCCCCATGTGTACACTATTGTAAATAAAAGATTGTTGGGGAAATTGCATATTTCATATTCTTCATTAAGGTTGGCCTCACAAATATCTAATATCCTGGTTACCTTGCATGACTCAACTTATTGGAATTTGAACTGCCTTATATGGTCAAGCTAGCCCCCTCTCCTCAGGAATGCAAAGGTCATATTGTTGCTTACAGGGTGTTGGCTGGGGGGTGGGCTTTTCCCTTATACAAGTCCTATATTACCACAGCAAAAACCTATATGAGTCAGTCTCACCAAGAACAGCCATGAGGCACGTCCTGATCCCCTGTGCCATGTCAGAGACTCCATGGCTACGGAAGCAAACAACTTTAGTTAAGTATTCTTGATATTTTCTTTATCTTTATCTGTATCTGTCATTACTTGTA
>BLSH010418665.1:181165-194917 GCA_018402905.1 Glandirana rugosa | reverse complement strand
ATTTTATAAATGTTTTGATATTAATGAGTTTTTGGAATCATTGAGAACATGGTTGTTGTTCAATAATAAAATTATTCCTCAAAAATACAACTTGCCTAATAATTCTGCACTCCCTGTATAAAGCATTAAAAACTGTCCAAAAATAATTTCAATTTATAAACAGGTTTTGAGCATTTGAAAATCTGGTGAATTTCCTTAGGTCTATTTTGAGTTTGTCTTAAATCTACATTGCATAATTATTTGAAATGAGTCCACATACACTATGAAAATGGTAAATACATGAATGGACCATATGTAACCGAGGTCCCATTTACCCAGTGCCAAAAAACAAAAATATTTGAGTTCATAGCTTCTGTATATACCCCAACATGCCTTTTAAAAATATCTTCTAGCAAACTCATTAATTATGAATGCAATATACAGTATCTCACAAAAGTGAGTGCACCCCTCACATTTTTGTAAATATTTTATCATATCGTTTCATGTGACAACACTGAAGAAATGACACTTTGCTACAATGTAAAGTAGTGAGTGTACAGCTTGTATAACAGTGTAAATTTGCTGTCCCCTCAAAATAACTCCACACACAGCCATTAATATCTAAACCACTGGCAACAAAAGTGAGTACACCCCTAAGTGAAAAAGTCCAAATTGAACCCAAAGTGCTAATATTTTGTGTGGCCACCATTATTTTCCAGCAATGCCTTAACCCTCTTGGGCATGGAGTTCACCAGAGCTTCACAGGTTGGCACTGGAGTCCTCTTCCCCTCCTCCATGATGACATCACAGAGCTGGTGGATGTTAGAGACCTTGCGCTCCTCCACCTTCCGTTTTGAGGAGCCCCACAGATGCTCAATAGGGTTTAGCTCTGGACACATGCTTGGCCAGTCCATCACCTTTACCCTCATCTTCTTTAGCAAGGCAGTGGCCATCTTGAAGGTGTGTTTGGGGTCGTTATCATGTTGGAATACTGCCCTGTAGCCCAGTCTCCAAAGGGAGGGGATCATGCTCTGCTTCAGTATGTCACAGTGCATGTTGGCATTCATTGTTCCCTCAATGAACTGTAGCTCACCAGTGCTGGCAGCACTCAGACCACGACACTCCCACCACCATGCTTGACTGTAGCCTAGGCACACTTCTCTTTGTACTCAACTGGTTGCTGCCACACACCCTTGACCACATCTGGTTGCAGGCTTTTTTGTGCATCGTCTTTAGAAGAGGCTTCCTTCTGGGAAGACAGCCATGCAGACCAATTTTGATGCAGTGTGTGGCGTATGGTCTGAGCACTGACAGGCTGACCCCCCCACCCATTCAACCTCTGCAGCAATGCTGGCAGCACTCATACATCTATTTCCCAAAGACCACCTCTGGATATGACGCTGAGCACGTGCACTCAACTTCTTTGGTCAACTATGGCGAGGCGCTGTTCTGAGTTGAGCCTTTCCTGTTAAACCATTATATGGTCTTGGCCACAGTGCTGCAGCTCATTTTCAGGGTCTTGACAATCTTCTTATAGCCTAGGCCATCTTTATGTAGAGCAACAATTCTTTTTTTCAGATGCTCAGAGTTCTTTGCCATGAGGTGCCATGTTGAACTTTCAGTGGCCAGTATGAGAGAGTGAGAGCGATAACATCAAATTTAAAACACCTGCTCCCCATTCACACCTGAGACCTTGTAAAACGAATAAGTCACATGGCACCGGGGAGGGAAAATGGCTAATTGGGCCCAATTTGGACATTTTCACTTTGGGTTTACTCACTTTTGTTGACAGCAGTTTAGACATTAATGGCTGTGTGTTGAGTTATTCTGAGGGGACAGCAAATTTACAGAGCCAGAATGGGGAACTGCCAATGTAAACATGGCGGTGGCATGTCAGAGATCTACTGAGCCCGTACTCGGGAACAGTTAGATCTCTTATACCCCTGGCAGCCCATCCCCATACAGTTAGAACACCGTTAACCCCTACAGCGCCTCATGCAGGTTAACCCCTTCACTGCCAATGACATTTATACAGTAATAAGTGGATATTTAAATTTCTGATGTCATTGGTCCCAAAAAAGTGTAAAAAATGTCCAACATGTCCACCCCAATATCACAGTCCCAATAAAAATCGCAGGTCACCGCCATTACTAGTTAAAAAATAAAAAAATAACGCCAGAAATTAATTCTCATGGTTTGTAAGCGTGGCAACTTTTGCGCAAACCAATCAATAAATGCAGATTGCGGTTTTTTGGGGTTTTTTTATCAAAAATATGAGGACGAATATAAATCGGCCAAAACTGATCAATACATTTTGTTTTTTTTATATTTTTTTTTTTTTTTAGCTAAAAGTAAGAAATATTGTTTTTTTTTTTTTTTGTTGCAAAATTGTCGCTCTTTTTTTGTTTATAACGGTGATCAGAAGTGACACAGCGGTGATCAAATACCACCAAAAGAAAGCTCTTTTTGTGGGGAAAAAAAGGACGCAAATTTTGTTTGGGTGCAACACCGCACGACAATTAAAGTGACGCAGTGCCGAATCGCAAAAAGTGCTCTGGTCCTAAGGTGGGAAATCCTTCCGGTCCTTAAGTGGTTAAAGTAATCCAAACAAAAAAATTATCTGATTATAGAAGGCTTTTTTTTTTTTTTTTTTAAATATCTTAATTTTTATAAGTAATCTTACCTAGCTACATTTTGGCATTTTCTGATGTCTTCTGTATGTTCACCCAATGCATTTAAGCATAAAGCTTTTTATATCTAATGGGCAAATAGCCTAGTAAAAAAAATAAAATAAAACCTTTTTAAAATTACATTATGTCTATTTTTTTCAAATATTATTGGCTTGCTTTCCAATACCTTAGTCTTTATCATATTGTTAAATACAATGATTGCAGCAAGAACAAAGAGAAAATGATAGGAAATACAATTAACATTTATCTAACTGTATTACTATTGCAATATTGTAATAATGTAGATCATTGTGAGAAATGGCAATAGGAAATACATGAATCGTGCCTCCCAGTTTATATTTCTCTTCTATTGCATTTGGTATCACAGTAGTAGTGGGTGGGAGATATGTTTGAGGTGTGATGGAATTCAAAGCCATTTTAAATGAAATGATGGAACCAAAAAATGTAATGTAATATATGTATATAATAACCTTTTTTTTTTTTTAAATCCACATAAAATTTCTTACCAATAATGTCCAATGATGTGACTCATGGACAGCCCCAATCAACAAGTCAAAATTAGAAATGATTATCCATGGAGTTAAAGCGGAGTTCCACCCAAAAGTGAAACTTCCGCTGGTTGGATCCCCCCCCCCCCCTCAAGTGTCACATTTGGCACCTTTCGGGGGGAGGGGGAAGAGGACACCTGTATTTAGACAGGTGTCCTTTTCCACACTTCCGGGAGCCGCAGCGGCTAATGTCAGCAGCCCGGCTCCCTCCTCTACTGGCTGCCTGGCCAATAGCAGAGCCTCGTGCATGCGCTGTAAAGTGCCCAGCGTGAAGCTGTTATGCTACACGTCCGGGTTCCCTTACCCGCAATGGACGCAGCAGGTGCTGATATCTCTGGACTCCAGGACAGGTAAGTGTCCTATTATTAACCACTTCAATACTATGCACTTAGAACACTTTACTACCAGACCAATTTTCAGTTTTCTGTGCTGTTGCGCTTTGAATGACAATTGCGCGGTCGTGCGATGCTGTACCCAAACAGATTTATCATTTTGTTCCCACAAATAGAGCTTTCTTTTGGTGGTATTTGATCACCCCTGCAGTTTTTATTTTTTGCACTACAAATAAAAAAAGACCAAAAATTCTCTATTTTTGTCACAAAACTTTGTAAATAAGTAAATTTTCTCCATCACTGGTGGGCACTGATGAGGCTACACTGACGGGCACTGATGTGGCAGTACTGATTGGCACTGATGATGAGGCACTTATATGCAGCAATGATGAGCACTGCTAGGTGGCATTGACAGGTACTGATAGGTGGCACTGATATACAGCACTGACGGACACTGCTAAGTGGCACTGATGGGCACTCATAGACAGCACTGATTGGCACTCATAGGCGGCACTGATATGTGGCACTGGTATGCATTGAGAGGGGCACTCGTAAGCACTGGTGGGCATATATACTCATAGGGGCTCATTCCCTGGTGGTCTAGGGTGGCATCTGAAGGTGGCACTGAGTGCCATCCACATTAGGCACTATGTCTCTTACCTGGTGGTCTAGGGGGGGTCTCCCTGGTGGTCCTGGGTGGGCACATCCCTGGTGGTCCCTGGGCAGGCTCCCTGGTGGTCTAGGGTGGCGATCCGAGGGAGGGCTGTGCTGATAAATCATCAGCACAAACCCTCCGTGTCAGGGATGCAGCCGATCGGCTCTCCACTCCTCAGGTCTACAGACCTGAGTACAGGAAAGCCGATAAACGGCTTTCCTGTATTACACTGTGACCAGCCGTGATTGGTCACGGCTGATCACATGGTAAAGTGCTTCGGATGGAAGCACTTTACCGAGATCGGTATTGCGGGGGGTTAGACTGACCTCCCACACCACCGATCGCCGCGATGCGCGCCCCCCCTGGCGCACGGCGGCTTGTTATCCTAAGGACGTCATATGACGTCCAGTCAGGATAACTAAGCCACTTCCCGGCCGTCATTTTGCATACGGCGCTTGGGAAGTGGTTAAAAGTAAGCAGCTACAGTATGTGCTGACTTTTATTTTGTATATGTTTTAAAGCGGAGGTCCGCCTGAAAAGAAAAAAAGTTAACATACGTTATTTGCAAAAAATAGTACATTTTAAATTACCTTTCTTAATGCTGGGGGTTTTCCTTGCCGTATATTGCTCCGTGCATACGTGTCAATGTTACCAGTGGCAGCTGGTGTGTGAGGGGCGCTTGGACGCCGCCTCCCCGCCAGCTAAAATGAAAAAAAAAAAGTCAGCCGGCCCTCCCTACAGGTGGCGCTGGTACATTGACTTTCTTTTTTTTCGGTTCCTTGGCTGTCACCTGTCAGCCATTAAAGTCTGTGTGTGCGCTGAACAGGCGCATACACATAGCCTGATTGGCTGCCCTGAGCCACAGTGTGATTGGATGCGGTGGCCGGGGGTGAGTCACTGTGGCAGCAGACGCGACTCCCGCTCCCACAGAGACCCTGACCACCCGGTAACCAACCGACGTTGAGGGACAGCCCGCTTCTCCGCATGCCGAACTCTGCATTAATCCTTCCTATTGGATGGGGTAAGTGCGGGGGGGGGGGGTCTCTGCAATGTGCCCCCATCTGTGATGCTGGCTGCATAAGTGCCCCCATTTGTGTTATTGACTGCATAAGTGCCCCCACCTGTGATGCTGAGCTGTGTACTCTTGACACAATATGTGGAATGGAGGGGGGCGTGGCTTATTAGAAGTAGGAGGGGTCAAAAAGGAAGGGTGGGGCCTTGCACCCCCCCATCCTAAAACTTCACCAGCCGCCACTGAATGTGACATGCTTTTTTTGTTGACTTTTTATTAAAGTTTTCCACCAATAAACAGATGTAGGCATTTATGATGTGCAAAAACAATTTTATGATAGTAGAACCAGAATCAAACAATGGCCAAAAAGCATGAGATAAAAACATGATAGCGTTAATTATCAAATAACCAAACATTTTGAAATAACTCACTTGGCTTTCCAGCTCATTTATTATTATTATTATTATACAGGATTTATATAGTGCCAACAGTTTGTGCAGCGCTTTACAATATTAGGGCAGACAGTACAATTACAATACAATTCAATACAGGGGGAATCAGAGGGCCCTGCTCGTTAGAGCTTACAATCTAAGAGGGAGGGTTAAATGATACAAAAAGGGCAATAACTATGGGGGAAGAGCTGATTGAGAAGATAAGATGTGTGTTGGTTGGGAGGAGGCAGGATAGGCTTCCCTGAAGAGAAAAGTTTTCAGGGATCGCCTGAAGGTGGATAGATTTGGTGACAGTCTGACCGATTGGGGTAGGGAGTTCCAGAGGGTGGGAGAAGTCTTGGAGGCGAGTATGAGAGGTTGCGATGAGGGAGCTGGAGAGCAGGAGGTCTTGGGAGGAGCGAAGAGGACGGTTAGGTTGGTATTTTGAGACTAGGCTGGTGATGTAGCTGGGAGCAGAGTTGTGGGTGGCTTTGTAGCTGATTGTTAGTATTTTGAATTTAATTTGTTGGGCGAGTGGCAGCCAGTGGAGGGGTGGCAGACACTGAACGGTTTGTAAGGTGGATCAGTCTGGCAGCCGCATTCATGATGGATTGAAGGGGGGATAGCCTATGTAGAGGTAAGCCAGTGAGGAGTGAGTTGCAGTAGTCGAGGCGAGAGATGACCAGGGAGTGGATCAGGAGCTTTGTGGTTTCATTGGTTAGAAAAGGACGGATTTTGGAGATGTTGCGGAGGTTAAGGCGGCAAACCTTAGAAAGTGATTGGAAGTGGGGCCAAAAGGAAAGTTCCGAATCCAGGATAACACCAAGCACCCTAACATGCTTTTACTGGTTTAAGACAAAGGATATTATATGTTGAAATAGGAATATGTTTCTCCATATCTCGAGTGTAACTATAAAGGAAAGTAAATTATTTTTATTAAAGAACATGCATCGTATTAATATTGTAATTTTTTGGTACGCATACCTTGGGCATGAGGACTGTGTGATTTTTCTTGCATTTTAAAATCCTCCTTTGGAATGACTCTGCTGAAACTTCTTTGATTGGTAGAATCATTGAGTTTTTCTGATTTTTCTAAACATACAGATTCTGATTCTCCTGACGATTGTGGAGAAGTTTTTAAAACTTTTTCTCTAATGTTGAGTTTTGTAAGGGTCTCGTCCTGTAGATATTCTAAATAACTTTAAATTGTCAATATTTACCATTTTGGTGATTTTCTTTCTCATCTGTGATTTGGACAACTTTGCTTACTAAACCTACAATGGTGAATGGTCCCAAAAATGAATCTATCTCCCCCCCCCCCTCCCTTTTCTTTGGAGGGATTTGACATTTTTTTTTATAAACACTCTCTCTGGTAAATGTTGCTTTTAAACCTTCATTTCATATCTCTGCTATGACTTTGGTGCAAATTTGCACAGGAGACCTGTGCGTCTTTTGGTCCATTTCAAGTCCTAATTCAGCCAAAAATTGAGACTGAAATCGGATCTGAAAAGAACTAGGATGCACCGGACCCCTGCTGGGAGTTGCATGTGGCAATGGTGTGAACCCAGCCTTGTTCTCTAAGGAACGAAAGGTAGGAACGTTTGAGCCACCTTGTTGGCTAGGCATTGTTCACCCAGAGAAGAGTATTTTCACCATTTTATCTGTTGATCATTTTTGGGTATATGGGTCATCCCCCATATTTGTTTTTTATATATATATATATATATATATATATATATATATATGTATCCAATTGACCAGCAGGCATCCTGAAAAAAGTCCTGTTCAGGATTTACATATCCCCAGGCACCTTTCGAGACCTCTGATCCTCTGCCTATTCCAGGTTTTACATGGCTCCCTTTCAGCCAATTTAGTCTCACCTGGGACACCCAGTCAGTACTCTGTAGTCTGAAGAGGAAACAGGCCTTCTCTGCTAAAAATAAAGGTTGGTCATGTTCATGTGGAGTCTGACAGTCAGCAGCTGAGACATGGATGGGTTTAGTTTTGTTAATAATTTTCATTTTTTCCTCTGAAACATTGTACAGCACCAGTAAAGTCACCACTATTTGCCATTAGTGCACACCCTTTCATTGAAGATCTTATTGAATTATTCCAGTCTTCTCTGAAAGGAGTGGGTGGATGTCATAAATCAAATAGACTTGTTCCTGCCCTTCAGCTTTATAAAGATAATCTCAACCTTTTACTGTCGCTTTGACTAGGTGATTTGGGTGAAGCTGGCTGGTCTCTATCCTGCTGGGTGTACTGTATAAAGCCTGATCTATACAGTGCTGTGATCTGGCAGTGGGACTGGAATTTACCTTCCCACTTTGGAATAAAATTTAGTTGGGTTGAGTGCTGACCCGAGGAGCGTTCCATAGACTGGGGAGAGCTCTGACCTGAGGAGCGTTCCATAGACTGGGGAGAGCTCTGACCTGAGGAGCGTTCCATAGACTGGGGAGAGCTCTGACCTGAGTAGCAATCCATAGACTGGGGAGAGCTCTGGGTGAGAAAAGGGAGGATGCATTACAACCAGCAGTCTCTGACTCAAAAGAGACCTAAGTGTTGTGTTCAGTACACAAAACAAATTGTGCAGTTTTGCATTTCACAAGGAGAGTCCAACGCGCAGTGTTCTATATAGGATGAGTCTGCTATGTATTATACTGCCTAAGGAGAGAGAGATTGTCTGGACCGGGGATGAGACTGGATGAGGGATTTATTAGAATTAAAGAGTGGAATGATATTTTGTATCAGATTTGTCATAATTATCCTGAAGTGTTTATGTGTAACTCTGAGTAACATCATTGAAGCTGATATTCATAAAAAGGTGGACCGGAATCTTTATCCCATAATGGGTCTTCTAGTTGAGTTTAGAATTAAAAGTGCCGCCACCCTGTATATTATTGATCTGATATGGTCATTTCAGGTGAGGTGGAGAAGCCAGCAGCTCTTGGGTAGATTAAGCACATTGTGGTGTTATTGTATTCGTAGACTAAAGAATGTTTCCACAGCTTATTAATGTCCTTTTATTTTCCACCAGATAGGGAGTTTTAGGAATCCCTCCCATGTATCTACTGTGTTCTTTCCTATAAGGATTCTTATGACTACTAGATATGAGCTTTGCATAATGTGTATGCTTAAGTGCAGGGAATTCCTCTGCCATTTATGATTGGTTGTCTGCTTTGACCTCTTCCCAGCAGGATAGCTCGGGCAGGTGATGGAATACATTGATCAGTGCAGCAACAAGTTGGTTCAGGCAATTTATAGAATACATTTTCCAAAATTCCCATTTGAAAAATTGATCATTAGACCTCACTCTAGAGGGAGCAGCCGTAAATGGATCAAAATTCAGCCAGTCCTTGTTGAATCACCAATTGCTGATCCATTTGTGGCCACTTTCAGTCTTTTACCCTGTATAGGAATGTACAGAACTGGTTAGTGAATGTCAGAGACTTTATTGACATTTGTCTCTTCTACATTTAGTGATGGCATCTGCTGATCCGAGGAAGGAGCTGGAATGTTCCATCTGTCTTAACATTTATACAGATCCTGTAACCCTGAAATGTGGACACAACTTCTGCTGGAACTGTATTGGTCGTGTGTTGGATACACAGGAAGTGTCTGGAGGTTATTCCTGTCCTGAATGCAGAGAAGATTTCCAAGAGCGGCCTGCACTGCACAGGAACATTACACTACGTAACATAGTGGATAATTTCCTGTCTGCTCAGCCAGATCAAGAGGAGCCTGGGGTCTTCTTTACTTACTGTATTCACACTCCTGAGAAATCCTTTTTGGTACGTGACGCTTCTCTGTGTGACCATCATCTGAGAGTCCACAACAACTCACCAGACCACATCTTATGTGGCCCCACCACTTCCCTGGAGAACAGGGAATGCTCCATCCATAAGGAACCACTGAAGTATTACTGCACTGAGGACTCCAACTGTATTTGTCTGTCCTGCAGGCTGGATGAGGAACATTGGGAACACCAGGTGGAGACTCTGGTTGAGGCTTCTGAGATGAAGAAGAAGAAACTAAAAAATGTTCTGCAGAAACTGACGACGGAGAGAGAGGAGATGGAGAAAGGAGTCCAGAGTCTGCAGGAATGCAGGAGGAAAGTACAAGGAAAAGCAGATTGTGAAACAGAGAGAGTCACTGCCCTGTTCATAGACATCAGGAGATGCCTGGAAGACCTTGAGAAAAGAGTCCTGAGTGAGATCCCCAGGCAGGCGGAGCGAGTCTCTCGATCACTGTCTGATCTGATCCAACAGCTGGAAATAAAGAAGGAGGAGCTGTCCAGGAAGATGGGGGACATTGAGGAGCTGTGTAACATGGCAGATCCACTGACTGTCCTACAGGCATCAGACACAGTTGACTTGTGTGATACTGAGGATGAAGATGATGGGGACAGAGATGAGGACAGAGAGAGACATGATAAACTCCTCCATGATGTAGGGGAATTGGATGTGGCGGGGATCTCACACATATTACATACAGGTTTATCTGCCATAATTTCTAGGGTAAATGTACAGAAATGTAGGGGCACACAAGTCTATCTACATTCTATTGTAAAGGACAAAGTTCTTTCGGGGGTTACAGACCTATTCCTGGATGTGAGTACAGCTGGTAATAATCTCCATATATCAGATGATCGGAAAACTGCATCCTCATCATCCCATCAGAATCGCCCAGAAACACCAGAGAGATTTCAGTATGATCAGGTGATAAGCAGTCAGAGTTTCTCATCAGGGCGATATTTCTGGGACGTGAATATCGGGGGGTCAGGACACTGGATAGTCGGGATGTGTTACCCCAGTATAGACAGGAAAGGATGCCAGTCAATGATTGGATATAATAAGAAATCCTGGGGTTTGGAGAAGTTTGGGTGCAATCAGTACGTAATGATACATGACAGTAATAAGATCCTAATAACCGGAAATGTCTCCAGTAACAGAGTTATGATCTATCTGGATTATGAGGCTGGGCGGATCTCATTTTATGAATTGTGTGACCCGATCCGACCCCTCGTTACCTTCACCGCTACCTTTACTGAGCCCCTCCATGTTGGATTATTGGTAGGGAGCGATTCTAGTATAAGGATATCTAAGGGAAAATGGCTGTGAGAAATCTGCCCAGAGACCGGTGACATCACAAGGCGGAGAATCTGATTTGTGAAATACTCTAATAGGAAGCCATGGACAAAAAACATCATTACTGATTTCTAAAGCTGCAGGCTCCTTATCCATCATCTTCATCCTAAACCTCACTTCACTACCTAATGTGTCACTGACCAGGAACAAGCATGCAGGAGTTCAGATAACTTAGGGTTTCAGTTCAGTGAATGTTGGGATTACAGCCATGGAGCTAGCACCTGTGCAGTGTATCTATAGCCCAAACCTATTTTTTTCAGCTTTGGATGGCATTGAGAAAGATTACAACTGTAGGATTTATACTGCTATCTAGGGCACCATTTACAAGATTTATCCTCACTTTCTGTCCTACTGATAACATGTCTAGACAGGAAGTGAGCAGAAGGTGAAGGATTGTAACCTCCTGTGATGGTTTCTTTGTGTCATTATTGTAGATTTTTTTTGTATCAAGTCTGGTAACATATGGTCATTAGGATAGGAAATTAAGGAAAATCTATTTTGGGGTCCCTTAGCAGTAAAAACCAGACAAGGGTTTCTAACCTCTCCCTGTCATTCCAAAGCTAGAAAATTTAGGTTTTGTCTAGACATAGGCTATCAATGTTAAATTTGTTCCACAATAAATGTGTGAATGATGAACAGATGTTAGTGATCAGCAATGTATTGTGGCCGTGTTTTGTGTGTAGTATTGTGACCAGATGACAGATATCCAAAATTAATGTCTCTTGTAACTGATATGGTTTGTACTTGGGATGGTCCTACATGGCATCTGTTCAATATTGGATTGTAATAACCTCTCCATTTGATGACGAGGTCAGATCCTTGGAGATCCTTAGACATGGTAGGTGTTTCATGTGTGTTAACCCCTCTACTTTTTAATCTTTATTTTTGTATCTCTTTTCTACCAAATAAACTTTAGAAACCTTCACTGTGATCAGAGGTTGGTGATTTCCCCATCACATTCCACAATAACTTGTATTTTGTAATGCTACAATCACACATACATATATATATATATATATATATATATATATATATAATTTTTTTTTTTTTTACTGGACAAACTGTGACTTGTTGTGACCCAAACCAAAATTACAAAATACTTGTTGCTTTTGGTTTCTCAGATAATAAAGATGTTAGGGGACCTTCCGATCCTCAGTTATGTCTATGGTCATCTATTAGAACTGCTGGCTTTAGTGTCGGGCGAGCCACGGCAGGAGGGGGGCCCCTTTTCTGATGTATTTCCACTAGGATCACTTTTGCATTGTTCATTGACAATTCAGAGCCAGACCGGCACTCTGGAGTGTTGTGACCATTGACTTTGCTTATGTGATGGTGGGCACATATGTACAGTGCCACATGTGTGTGAGCCAGTCTGGGGCTGAGACGTTTATGACTGCTAGGGTCAGCAGAAGTTCATTACAAATATTTTTTATTATGACACACAGTGAAATAATAAAGTGTCAGTATTAAAATAAAATATAAATAGGTTGCCTTATTTTCTGCCACTTTTTTAATTTTTTTTTTTTTTTTTTAATATAATTTTATTTTATTTTGGGGGGTGTACAAGTATCTGATCTTGCCTACGGTGCAAATTAATCTAGCACCAGCCCTGTCCACGCAAGTGAGGTTGATGGGGAGGTATCCTCCCCACTGTGCCATTGTATTCTGACAGTGGGGCATCCTCCGCTGTCAGAATGCATTGATCAGCATAGCAACCAAATGGCTGCAGGCACTGATCAAATGAAAGTCTCCAGTATTCCCATTTGAGAGTAGCTGGAAATGGTACTGACTTCTCTTGAGGGGTAACAACCATAGATTAATCAAAATTAAGTCAGTCCCTGTTGAATGGCCAAACTTTTATCCATCTATGGCCAGCTTCAACCTCAGCTTCACCCCTTGTGGGAATGTACAGAACTGTTTACTGAGTGTCAGAGACATTCACTGTCATTTCTCTCTTCTGTTAGTGATGGCTTCTGCTGATCTGAGGAAGGAGCTGGAATGTTCCATCTGTCTGAACATTTATACAGATCCTGTAACCCTGAAATGTGGACACAGCTTCTGCCAGGACTGTATTGGTCGTGTGTTGGGTACAGAGGAGGGGTCTGGAGGTTATTCCTGTCCTGAATGCAGAGAAGAGTTCCAGGATCGGCCTGCACTGCGGAGGAACTTAGCACTGCGTAACATAGTGGAGAATTTCCTGTCTGCTCAGCCAGATCAAGAGGAGCCTGGGGTCTTCCGGACTTACTGTATAAACCTTCCTGTACCTGCTATGATATCCTGTCTGCTGTGTGAAGCTTCTCTGTGTGACAATCACCTTAGAGTCCACAGCAAGTCACCAGAACACGTCTTATGTGACCCCACCACTTCTCTGGAGAACAGGGAATGCTCCGTCCATAGGGAAGTACTGAAGTATTACTGCACTGAGGACTCCACCTGTATCTGCGTGTCCTGCAGGCTGGATGGAGAACATCGGGGACACCAGGTGGAGACTCTGGATGAGGCCTCTGAGATGAAGAAGAAGAAGAAACTGAGAAATGTTCTGCAGAAACTAATGGCAGAGAAAGAGAGGAGATGGAGAAAAGAGTCCAGAGTCTGCAGGAGAAAATTACAAGGAAAAGCAGATGATGAAACAGTCACTGCCCTGTTCATAGACCTCAGGAGACATCTGGAAGACTTAGAGAAGAGAGTCCTGAGTGATATTTCTGATCTGATCCAACACCTGAAAATAAAGGAGGAGCTGTCCAGGAAGATGGGGGACATTGAGGGGCTGTGTAACATGACAGATCCAATGACTGTCCTACAGAAATTAGACACAGGTGACTTGTGGGAAACAGGATGGAGATGATGAGGACAGAGAGAGTCATGATTAGCTCCTCCATGATGGAGGGCATCTGGATGTGGTGGGGATCACACATTACACACAGGTTTATCTGATTTCATGTCTGGGGTAAATGTACA
>BLSH010418665.1:140501-157395 GCA_018402905.1 Glandirana rugosa | reverse complement strand
TCGATTTACAGATAGGGAGATGGAGGTGGACCAGTGTAATACCGGTACCGTACTTACGCCACTCCAAGGACTTACTCGGTCCGTTGTGGATGGTAGTTGACATTTCTTTACAAATAAACAAAACTCGATGCAAGCGAGATAAAGAATCAAATATACTATAGATAAGGTAAAAGAAAAAATATACACGTATATTCTTTCTTTTTTTTACATGTAAAAGTCTTACAAATGCTAGAAATGTTATTGCAAAAAAACCCGAAATTGGCGGAGTCCTGCGCGCAATCCCGGCTTAAAGGGAGGACGTCATATGACGTCCACCCGCTGGGAGAGCAGGACCGCTCCGCCGTCATTTGACGGTGGGCGGTCCTGAGGCGGTTAAAGCCCAAAAAAACGTTATTGTAAAGATCGTAAACATTCTGAAAATGTACATTTTTTTTCTTTCTTATATGCACATATAAAAAAGAAAATGGAATAGATATCATATAAACTAAGAAATAGAGCGAACGTAGCTCAAAACAAATAAACATTTCTTTACAGTTGATGGTAGGTGTTGCCTGGCTCATTCAGGAACCTCACCGCATTCATGCCATGGCCATAATGTGACCAGGTGGAGGTAGAGGGATAGACATTTAGCTAATTACAAGGTGGTGGCGGTGTTGGCAGAGGATGGTAGGTGGCAGATTGTGGTGTCGGTAACTGATTAAGAGTATGTGGTATTGGTACAAGGGGCGGAGGATAATTAGCATAGGGACCATAAGGTGGTGGAGGTTCTGAGGACTTGTATGTGGTGGTGGGGGGAATGAAGGTGTTGATGTATCTGATTGTACCTGCTAGCATGTCCGCTTGTAGTTCTGATGATACCCTCTCCATCAGACCCTCAAGACACCTTTCAGATACCTGCACATGCGATCTGTTTGTGTTCATTCTTTCCGACATGCTGGACATAATGTCCAACGTGCGGTTGAAATCGGGGTCAGAAACCATCCTTCTTGCTGGCCAGATGATTGGTCTTGCCGGTACAGGAGCACAAATTGATGTGGATGTGGACTCATCTGCCCTAGGTGTCGCTGAGACAGAGCATGATGAAGGTGATTGTTGGCTCGCTGTAGGCTCTTGTCCTGCTTGCTCAGTGCTTGCCACCTGTTCCAACTCCTCATTTCTGGGTGTAGGATCCTCCCAGTAGCTTTCTGTACTAAAAATAGAAATAATTGTTGTAACTTGCTCTTTTCATTTTGGTTAATTACATACGTAAAGAACATAACTTACCGCCCCCAAAGACAAAAATTGGCGAAGGAACTCCAACTCCCCAGAAGGGGAGCGCATGTCGCAGCTAAATTCCCTCTGAAGCCTCAGATGTCTACTTTAGGCATCCCTTATTCTTTTCCACTTAAGTTTCAGAAGCTTCACTGTAAAAAATAAATTAAAAAATGATTTCCTTGTAGGTACCTTGCAACTGGACAATCAATAGCAAGTCTACACTATGCCTTTCGGGTTGGAAAATATACGGCCAGTTACATAGTCCGTGATACCTGCTTTGCTATTTGGGATGTGTTGAAAGAAATTGTGTTTCAAAAACGTACCACAGAAGAATGCTCACAGATCTCTGAAGTTTTCTGGCAATGCTGCAACTTCCCCAATTGTGTAGGAGCAATTGACAGCATATCGGGATCATAAAGCCCATGGGCAGCGGAAGCCAGTATTTCAACTAAAATAAATATTTTTCTTTTGTATAAATGGCAGTGGCTGATGCCAATTATGGCTTTCGGTATATTGATATTGGGTCATATGGCAGCAGCACTGACTCTAGTATTTTTGGGCATTCTTCTTTTGGACACATGCTGCGTATCAATAGTCTGGACTTTCCCGAAATCAGCCCACTTCCTGACACAAATGGCCCTCTCCGACACAGTGTTTTTGTAAGGGATGAGGACTTTGCTTTGGGTGAGCATCTTTTACGGCCCTATTCGGGGCACAATCTAAGTGAACAGAAGAGAGGGTTCAATATCACCTAACAAGAGCATGTAGAGTTGTTGAATGTGCTCTGGGTCTTCTGGCAAACAAATGGTGAGTCCTGCACATCCCCATTGTCTTGAATATGCAAAATGCAGTCTGTGCTGTTAAAGTTGCATATGCCTTGTATAACTTTGTAAGGCAGTGGGATGGCACAGGTGCCTGAGTAGTGATTGTAATTAGAGTTGAGCGAACACCTGGATGTTCGGGTTCGGCGGGTCCGGCCGAACTTCGCGAAAAAGTTGGGTTTGGTACCGAGCTTGACCCCGGACCCCATTGAAGTCAATGGGGACCCAAACTTTTCGGCACAAAAATGGCTGTAAAAAAGTCCTGGCAAGTGCTAGAGGGCTGCAAAATGAAGTAAAATGGGGGTAAGAGTAGGACAAGTGCCCTACAAAAAAATGGGGATAGGTAAAATAACTTAAGATCAAATAAAAAAAAAAATTGGAAGGGGGGGTTTATGTGGAGTAGGAGCCTAGAGGTTGACTAGACCGTGGCAGTGTAGATGGAAGTGGCAGTGGTGGAGGAGGAGGTAGTCAACACTTTTTGTTGTTTGTTTGTTTTTTTTTTTTCTAATTGGGTTAGCCCCCAAAATATTGAGGCATATTAAAAAAAAAAACAAGTATACCAATGGCTGTGTGAAGCCGGTCTAAATGTCTATTCTGCACAAGGTACAGACAAGTCTTGTGGGATCCATGCCTGATTCATTTTAATAAGGCCTCATACACACGGGCGTATCTAAAAAAATAAACAAAACGTCGGGTCCGATGTCAAGGAAAAAAGTCGACGTTTTTCGGCGTTATGCATTGGCGTTTTTGAGCGTTAGTGAGCGTCGGCGTCAATAGGCGTCAATATCCCTCTGCTATTTTTCAACCTAAAAACGTCGGCGTCAAAAAATGCCGGAAAACGCCGGTACAATATTAGGTGGCTTTTGTTGGCGTTTTGTGGCGTCGGCGTAAAAAAACGTCAAAACGTTACAGCCTCAGAACGCGATGGCCGTGGGTTCTACTTTCTGCTCACTGATGCCGACGCCACCTACAGCTCAAAAACGCCGACGTTTTTATGAGGCCATTGACTAACATGGAGAGCTGCAAAAAACGTCCGTGTGTATGAGTCCTAAAGGTTAGCTTGTCCACGTTGGCTGTGGACAGGCGGCTGCGCTTGTCTGTGATAAAGCCCTGCATCATGCTAAACACACATTCAGACAATACACTGGCTGCAGGGCAGGCCAGCACCTCCAGGGCATAAAGGGCAAGCTCAGGCCATGTGCCCAATTTGGAGACCCAGAAGTTGAATGGGGCAGACGCATCAGTCAGTACGTGTAGGCGTATGCACACATACTGTTCCACCATGTTGCTGAAATGCTGCCTCCTGCTAAGACCTTGCCTATCAGCTGGTGGTGCTGTTTGTTGTAGGGCTGCTGACAAAGCTTTGCCACATTTCGGCCATGCTAACCCTGCCTTCTGAGGTGCTGGCGGGGCCACAGTGCGTTGGCGGCCTCTTCCTCCTCCTCCTCTGCCTTCGCCTTGTGCTTCCACTGAGCCCCCGGTGTCATTTGGGAATACCCTCAGCAGCGCATCTACCAGTGTACGCTTGTAGTCGCGCATCTTCCTCTCACGCTCCAGTGAGGGAATTAAGGATGGCACATTGTCCTTGTAACGGGGATCCAGCAGGGTGGCCACCCAGTAATCGACACAAATTACAATGTGGGCAACTCGGCTGTCGTTGCACAGGCACTGCAGCATGTAGTTGGCCATGTGTGCCAGGCTGCCCAGGGGCAAAGACAAACTGTACTCTGTGGGAGCTGTATCATCTGTGTCCTCCGTATCCCCCCAGCCATGCTCCAGTGATGCCCACGAGCTACGTTTGGTGCCACCCTGTTGTGAACACGGTTCCTCCTCCTCATCCTCCAGAACTGTGCCCTGGCTTGAATATTTTTTACCTGGCCTATGCTGGTGCAGGAACCCACCCTCCTAGCCACTTGTGAATGACTGACCTGATAACCGTGGAAATGACCCCTCTTCCTCCTCCTCCTGTGCCACATCCTCTTCCATCATCGCCCAAAGTGTTTTTTCAAGGAGACATAGAAGTGGGATAGTAATGCTGAGAACAGCGTCATCGGCACTGGCCATGTTGGTGGAGTACTCGAAACACCGCAATACGGTACACAGGTCTCGCATGGAGGCCCACTCGTTGGTGAAGTGGTGCTGTTCCGCAGAGCGACTGACCCGTGCGTGCTTCAGCAGAAACTCCACTATTGTTTGCTGCTGCTCGCTCCAGCATGTGCAAGGTGGAGTTCCACCTTTGTGGGCACGTTGCATAGGAGGCGGTGAGCTGGAAGGCCGAAGTTCCGCTGCAGCGCAGAGAGGTGAGCAGCAGCAGGGTGAGAACGCTGAAAGAGCGCACAGACGGCCCGCACTTTCTGCAGCAGCTCTGACATATCCGGGTAGTTTTTTAGAAATTTCTGTACCACCAAATTCAGAACATGCGCCAGGCAAGGGATGTGCGTCAAATCGGCTAGGCCCAGAGCCGCTACGAGATTTCGGCCATTGTCGCACACCACCAGGCCGGGCTTGAGGCTCAGTGGCAACAACCACTCATTGGTCTGTTGTTCAATGCCCGTCCACAGCTCCTGCGCAGTGTGGGGTTTATTCCCCAAATATATCAGTTTTAAAACAGCCTGCTGTCGTTTCCCCCTGGATGTGCTGAAGTTGGTGGTGAAGGTGTTACGCTGAGCGGATGAGGAGGTGGTAGAGGAGGAGGAAGCGCAGTAGGAGGAGGAGGCAACAGGAGGCAAAGAGAAATGCCCTGCAATCCTCGGTGGCGGAAGGACATGCACCAAATGGCTTGCCGCTTCAGGCCCATACGCCACTACATTTGCCCAGTGTGCAGTTAGCGAGATATAGCGTCCCTGCCCGTGCTTACTGGTCCATGTATCAGTGGTTATGTGGACCTTGCCACAGATGGCGTTGCGCAGTGCACACTTGATCTTGTCACCGACTTGTTTGTGCAGGGAAGGGATGGCTCGCCTGGAAAAAGTAGTGGCGGCTGGGAACCACATACTGTGGGACAGCCACCGCCAAAAGGTTTTTAAAACTGTCCGTGTCCACCAGACGAAATGACAGCATTTCAAAGGCCAGGAATTTTGAAATGCTGGCATTCAGGGCCAGGAATCGCGGGTGGGTAGGGGGGTACTTCTTCTTTCTCTCCAGTGTTTGGGAGATGGAGAGCTGTAAGCTTCCATGGGACAGTGTGGAAATGCTTGGGGACAATGGCGGACATGGTGGCATTGCTATCACATGCTCTGTTTGCTGGGTGGCAGGTGACACTGTCACTGTAGAGGTGGAGGAAGAGGCCGAGACCTTTCTTGGATTTTGAGGTAATTATTCCAATGCAGCTTGTGCCTTGAATTTAGATGCCTGATCATGCAGGTTGTGGTCAGGTTTAAAACATGTATGCCTCGGCTCAGGCTATCATTGCACAGCTTGCAAACCACTCGTGTCTTGTCGTCAGCACATTGTCTGAAGAACTGCCACGCGGGGGAACGCCTTTGAGCTGCCTTTGGTGTGCTAGGTCCCTAGGTGCGGTTGGTAGTAACAGGCCTACTGTCTAGGGGACGCTCGCTCCGCTTTTGCAACCTGCTTCCTCTTTTGCTGTGCTGGTGCCTCTGTGCTACCACCACCTCTTCCTCCAAACTGAACACGTCACTCGCATGACCCTCATTCCATGTTGGGTCTAGGACCTCATCATCCTCCACATTATCTTCCACCCACCCTTCACCACTGCCCTCCTTGTCAGTCTGCACACTGAGGAAAGCTGCAGCAGTTGGCACCTGTGTTTCGTCATCATCAGAGACGTGCTGCACTGGTGTTTCCATGTCCTCATCCTGCAACAGAAGTGGTTGGGCATCGGTGCACTCAATGTCTTCCACTTCTGGATGGCCCACAGAAAGCACACCAGGAGAGTCATCAAAAAGCATAAGAGTCTGTTGCATGACTTGGGGCTCAGACTGCTTTGCTAATTTACAAGGGGCTGAGGTGAAAGACAGATGGCCATGGGGTTCAGGTGCCAACTCTGAGCTTTCATCAAGGGACCGGGAGGGAGACAATGTGAAGGAACTGAAGGCATTGTCAGCCACCCAATCTACTATCGCCTGTACTTGTTCTGGCCTCACCAATCGTTGAGAGGCATTCGGGCCTACCATATAACGTTGAAGGTTCTGTCGGCTACCTGAGGAAGGTGTTTCACTTGTTTGTGTAGCTGGCACAGATCGACCACGTCCTGTCCTTCCAACAGGAGCTTTACCAACACCAGCAGCACCACGACCACATCCCTTATTTGACGCTCTCCTCATTGTGCCCACAAATGTACTATGTAGCACTATTTAAGTATTTATTCATACAAAAAAAATGAATAATTATTCTTCCACAGGAGCAGCAGGAACCTCTCCCTATAGAACTAAGAGATGATTTTACAACAATAATCTGTCCCTTACAGCAACAGCAGGAACCTGACCCTATAGGAGTAGGCGATGATTTTAGAACAATAATCTGTCCCTTACAGCACCAGCAGGAACCTCTGCTTTTAGAACTAGAAGATGGTTTTAGAACAATAATCTGTCCCTCTAAGCAGTAGACTCTATCTAGTCCAGTCAGATCATTCTGTAATGCAGGATGAGATCTGCAATCTGTCCCTACAAGCAGTAGTAATCTCTACCTAGTCCACAATCAGATCGTTCTGTAATGCAGGATGAGATGTTATTATATCTGCAATCTGTCCCTCACAGCGCCGGCAGCATCCTCTCCCTACACTAGCCTGAGAGCATGTGACATGCAGCACTAAGTGACTCCAGCTTATAAAGAGGCTGGGTCACATGATGCACTGGCCAATCACAGCCATTCCATTAGTAGGCATGGCTGTGATGGCTTCTAAGGGCAAACCAGTGAAACGTTTGTTGATTGGCTGCCCTGCAGCTATTCAACAGGCGGGATCAAATACCCGAACCCGAACTTTTTTCAGATGTTCGGGTCCGGGTAACGGACACCCCAATGTTCGGTACGGACCCAAACTTTACAGTAAGAGTTCGCTCAACTTTAATTGTAATAAATTAAAAAATAAAATAAGAAATATGTTATACTTACATCCTCTGTGGAGTTGGTTTTGCACAGAGCAGAATGTATCCTCCTCTTCGCTGATCCTGTTAGCTCGCTCCTTTTGAGTGCCCCTACAGCCAGTAGCTTGCATTGGGGCATCATATGAGCACATGAACAATGCCTAGGAAAATGTGTATGGATTACTATACATTGCAGTGTAATTATGAACAAGGAGGCAATAGACATGCCATTCCAGTTCATCATGGCCACTTATCTGCATGCATGTAAGTTAATTTATAATAGATTCCAGGAAGCATGTTTACACACATTTGGTCATAGTGAACTACAATTGCACATCTATTAGCAGTTTGCTCAGGTGAGAAATGCATAGGAATATGACCATAAGCTTGTACTGTTTTGGTCATAGAAATCTCTTGTTTCAACGTGCATAGACTATGTATCAGATTACAATAATGTCAGATCCTCTCCCCATGGTGGGTTTGGTGATTGTTTAACCACTTGCCGACCGCGTGCCACCTTTTTACTGCAGCAGTGTGGCTCTATTCCGTGAATCGCCGTAAATAGGCGGTGATTCACAGACGCACAGCTAGGGGGCGAGAGTTTGGCGCGCTCTCGTACCTGTCACACTCTGCAGGAATGCGCCCACGGCTCGGGCAGACCCTATGAGCTATCAGAGTGAAAGAATGGGGTATTGCCGATGTAAACAAGGTGGTTCCCCCCTCTGTCAGTGGGGACATAAGAGATCTATTGATCCTGGTCACTGGGATCAGTTAGATCTCTTATGCCCAATGTAGCCCAGCCCCCTCAGTTAGAACACGCCTAGGGAACACAGTTGACCCCTTCCCTGCCCCCTGCAGGTTAACCCCTTCACTGCCAATGGTATTTATACAGTAATCAGTGCATTTTTTTTATAGCACTGATCGCTGTATAAATGCCAATGGTCCCAAAAAAGTGTCAAAATGGTCCCACATGTCCGTCGCAATATCGCAGTCCCGCTAAAAATCGCAGATCGCTGCCATTACTAGTAGAAAAAGAATAAATAAAAACCCCAGAAATGAATTCCCATCATCTGGTTTGCGCAAAAGTTGCTGCATTTACAATCAATAAACGCTAATTTCGATTTTTTTTTCAAAACCGATGAATAAATTTGTTTCTATATATATATATATATATATATTTTTTTTTTTTTTTTTTGGATTTGTATTTTAGCAAAAAGTAAGAAATAATTTTTTTTTTTTTCTGCAAAATTGTCGCTCTCTTTGTTTATTGCGGTGATCAGAAATGACACAGAGGTGACAAATACCACCAAAAGAAAGCTCTATTTGTGGGGGAAAAAAGGACGAAAATTTTGTTTTGGGTACAACGTCGCACGACTGCGCAATTGTCAGTTAAAGCGACGCAGTGCCGAATCGCAAAAAGTGCTCTGGTCCTACAGTGGGAAATCCTTCCGGGGCTGAAGGTGGTTATGTTTGCAGGGGTTTACCTTACCTTTATGATCCTTCAGGGAAATTCTATAGTTGGCCCAGTTTGGAAATACTTGGCTGGCAATCTTGGCCCATGCCCTTCTCTTGCTTGCTCTTGACTTGTAACAAGGATCTCTGCTATCATAAAGGCAGGGGTGCTGCTTCACCATTCTTATGAATTTTTCATGATCAAGCAGAGATATTGCCTCATACATGCTGCTTTCCTCCATGTCTCCTAAACAAAGATGGAGTTCTGTGCATTTCCTGTGTATTTCTATGTATTTCTCTGTCATTTCCTTTATGTCCTCGTATTTCACTTGAGCAGATAAAAGCTTCAATACGCGCGTATAAACGCCACAAGTAGTGCAGAGTCACGCAAATGTTGATTTTCTATTCATTTCTGTGGAAACGCACAAATATGCCAGATTCGCGTGACAAAAATACCTCCGCAACTTGTTTGAGCTTCAGGCATTTTTGAGTGGGGATGTGAATCCTTGATTTTTCTTTTTTTTCCCCTCCAGCGTTTTGTAGCTTCAGGGTTATTCAAACTACGAAATGCTCAGGTGTGAATGAGCCCTTAAAGTGACGCAGTGCCGAATCCCAAGAAGTGCTCTGGTCAGGAAGGGGCCAAAAGTGGTTAACATGGGCATTGGTAATGAGGTTCAATATCTCAGGGTTATCCGATCCGGAAATAGCTTGGATATGCTTCTATACAATTCTTTATTTTTAAGTATGTCCACAACCATTCACTCGTATTGCTTATCCATAACAACCATGTTGCTGCCCTTTTCCGACTGTTTTATCACTATTTGTTTGCTTAGTGCTTGGCTTATCTCCCTGCGCTTCTGTTAGTTAATAGGGTGTGTTTACTGCTTATAAGGGAAGTAATTGATATACTAAATGGTCCACATGGCCTATGTTTGTGAGATCGTGAACTTACAGTGGGTACGGAAAGTATTCAGACCCCCTTAAATTTTTCACTCTTTGTTAAATGATTTTAGCAAACGGCTGCAATATAAGTTCATGTTGTCCCCTCATTAATGTGCACACAGCACCCCATATTGACAGAAAAACACAGAATTGTTGACATTTTTGCAGATTTATTAAAAAAGAAAAACTGAAATATCACATGGTCCTAAGTATTCAGACCCTTTGCTCAGTATTTAGTAGAAGCCCCCTTTTGATGTAATACAGCCATGAGTCTTTTTGGGAAAGATGCAGCAAGTTTTTCACACCTGGATTTGGGGATCCTCAGCCATTCCTCCTTGCAGGTCCTCTCCAGTCCTGTCAGGTTGGATGGTGAGCGTTGGTGGACAGCCATTTTTAGGTCTCTCCAGAGATGCTCAATTGGGTTTAAGTCAGGGCTCTGGTTGGGCCATTCAAGAACAGTCATGGAGTTGTTGTGAAGCCACTCCTTCGTTATTTTAGCTCTGTGCTTAGGGTCATTGTCTTGTTGTAAGGTAAACCTTCAGCCCAGTCTGAGGTCCTGAGCACTCTGGAGAAGGTTTTCGTCCAGGATATCCCTGTACTTGGCCGCATTCATCTTTCTCTCGATTGCAACCAGTCGTCCTGTCTCTGAAGCTGAAAAACACCCCCACAGCATGATGCTGCGACCACCATGATTCACTGTTGGGACTGTATTGGACAGGTGACGAGCAGTGCCTGGTTTTCTCCACACATACCGCTTAGAATTATGGCCAAAAAGTTCTATCTTGGTCTCATCAGACCAGAGAATCTTATTTCTCACCATCTTGGAGTCCTTCAGGTGTTTTGTAGCAAACTCCATGCGGGCTTTCGTGTCTTGCACTGAGGAGAGGCTTCCGTTGGGCCACTCTGCCATAAAGCCCCAACTGGTGGAGGGCTGCAGTGATGGTTGACTTTCTACAACTTTCTTCCATCTCCCGACTGCATCTCTGGAGCTCAGCCATAGTGATCTTTGGGTTCTTCTTTACCTCTCTCACCAAGGATCTTCTCCCCCGATAGCTCAGTTTGGCGGGACGGCCAGCTCTAGGAAGGGTTCTGGTCGTCCCAAACGTCTTCCATTTAAGGATTATGGAGGCCACTGTGCTCTTAGGAACCTTAAATGCAGCAGAATTATTTTGTAACCTTGGCCAGATCTGTGCCTTGCTACAATTCTGTCTCTGAGCTCTTCAGGCAGTTCCTTTGACCTCATGATTCTCATTTGCTCTGACATGCACTGTGAGCTGTAAGGTCTTCTATAGACAGGTGTGTGGCTTTCCTAATCAAGTCCAATCAGTATAATCAAACACAGCTGGACTCAAATGAAGGTGTAGAACCATCTCAAGGATGATCAGAAGAAATGGACAGCACTTGAGTTAAATATATGAGTGTCACAGAAAAGGGTCTGAATACTTAGGACCATGTGATATTTCAGTTTTTCTTTTTTAATAAATCTGCAAAAATGTGAACAATTCTGTGTTTTTCTGTCAATATGGGGTGCTGTGGGTACATTAATGAGGAAAATAAATGAACTTAAATGATTTTAGCAAATGGCTGCAATATAACAAAGAGTGAAAAATTTTAAGGGGGTCTGAATACTTTCCGTACCCACTGTATATATATATTTTTTGTGGCAGAAGGTGGGGCATTATTTATTGTTGTTTTTGTTACCCAGCCATTGTCCTATAAGCAGAGTAGTTCGTGTAGACTGTACCACCTGACCTGTACACAGCCAAGAACAGTGAACTATCAAATCCTTACGTATGTTAGTAGTTAATGGCGTCTTACCAAATACTGACAGGGTACATTTTATATGACGCAAACTTGAGGCAATTTTATCTTTTTTTACAAATATGTGATGTGCAATATCAATGATCATATTACTTACCTGAATTGCAGGTTTCATTATAGGAAAAATAGGTGCCCTCTTCGATAGGATTATATGAGGTTAGTGGTGTATTTTTATCTTCACTGCCTTAGTCAGTCTCGCTATCGCTTTCCTCACCCATAATGCTGAGGGGTAATGAGGGTGAAGAAGTCCTCTTCTGGGAGCATTCGTCATCTGTGAAGGTGATGTCTGCTACCAATATGATGATGTTTCCTCCTGGACCACAGCCAGTGCTGGAGTCAACGGTGGCCAATGAATATGAGTGGTTTTCTTCTCTGTCAATAGGAGACTGTAAGCAAGACACACTTGTCTTTGCAGTCCTCACCTGGTTGCCGCTACTATACTCTCCCTTTTCAGCACAACCTGCCAGAATTGCAAGTGTCAAAAAATAATTGAATTACAATTATTAGAAATCAAAATAAATATATTTTTTTACTATTCTCACTATAAATATTAACCCCTTACGTCAGTGCTGGACTGGGAGAAAAATTTGGCCCTGGACTTCATCCAGACCGGCCCACTTTAATTTTGCAAACATGCACAAAAATCAATTGCAGCCTCACTGTGCCCATTAATTGCAATCTCACCAGTGCCTGGGTCATACACGGGCATCTCCAGCTGTGTCATGGAGCTTTGATTTGAATATCCCTGGCGCAGCGCCCCCCCCAGCGGTCACTGTAACAAAGCTCTGCCTCCTAGACCGGCTCCTGTCATAAATGGTACACTGATTCAATTTCCCGCCATTGGATCAGTGTGCCATCTATCATAGGAGGCGGGACCTTGTTACAACGGCAGCTGGGAGGGGAGGATGGCAATGCTGGGATATTCAAATCAAAGCTCTGTGAAACAGCAGGAGATGCCCGCTGTGTATAATCCAGGCACTGGGCAGCGGTTGCCCTGGCCATTTCGGATGCAAGCTCTGTGGCATACAGGCGGAGGGGAGGACTCTGAGGCTACTTACACACTGAAGTGGCAGCCGCGGTCGCAGTAAAACCCGCTAGTTTTAGCGGCGTTTTACCAGCGATATGGCTCCGCTATGCGGGCGGGAGCGCCACACTTTTATCCCCCCACAAGGGGTTAAAAAGGGGTTAAAAGTGCCGGCGCTCAGCACTACCGAGGCAGTGTGCAGCAGCTTCGGAAGCGATTGCCATTCATTTCAATAGCATGGGCGGTAGAGGAGCGGTATATTACCGCTCCCCTCACCGCCCCAAAGATGCTGTTTGCAGGACTTTTTGTAACGTCCCGCAAGCACACCGCCCCAGTGTGAAAGCACTCAGGGCTTTCACATTGGGGTGGATTGGAGGGGATTTTTGAAGCGCTTTACAGACGCTATTTTTAGCTAAATTGCGTCTGTAAAACGCTTTAGTGTGAAAGTAGCCTGACAGAGGCGCACCGGGATGACGTCTTCGGTGCAATCGCAATTAAACAATTCTGCTTCGATGCGGAGAACTGCTGAAGGCTGAATCGCGATGCATTGTTTAAACAATTACTTTCAACACCTTTACTATATAGGTTTTACCATTGCACTTATAAGTCCATTTGTATTTGGAGTCTTATGGTATCTGGACGAGGAAGCAACAATTGTGAAGTAGCAGTGACCTGAGGGATGCCGTGATCACCAGGTCAGTATGCCTAAAAGAGGGCAAAAAAGATACAAGTAGGATGCCAGAGAGAGAGTTTTATTGGGTTAAATCTCATAATTATTCCACCAACAAGACACATGCCGTGACATCTCTACAAAAGGTTCAGGTATTTATCTGGAATAACAAAAATAATTCCACCTGCCTAGCCTCCTGATGATATGAGCCGGCACTCCCTGCTATGAAGCGGCCAAGGCCGCTCCGATCCGGAACGAATGACCAGAGTATTGTTTGGGGTTCACATTCAGTCTAGCTAGCAAGATGCGTATATGTTTGATGAATTGTGTAGTTCTAAGGGGAGATTAAGGAAATGGCAGCAACGGGCCATCTTCCGCAGACCCCTTTTAGGTGCGACATTAAGTTATCCAACACTTTGATGGGACACCAGGCTGTGCCGGTCTTGAAGTAACAAATGGTGGTGCCTGCCCCCAGTTGTTGAGTCTTGCTGACTTCTAGCCGTAATCTGAAATGATCCTGGTGTCTCATTAACTGTTTGAACAACAATGTACGTAAGCGGGTACCTGAAACCATGAACTCACTAGGTCTCAAGAACCCGTAGAAGGCTAGATACATTGCTGCTTTGATAACCGTGCTAGCTTGGTGCCCGAAAGGTGCGTTAGAGAGCATGTCTGACATACCGCGGAACAACTCCCCCGTTGCCGGGAGCCTGCATGTCGCCACCGGTGGGTTATTTTTCTGAATCCCTTTGAGGATGTCTTTGATCGGATGAGCTGCAAACAAGGATGGTATGTTAGGCTGTTGTAAGGCAATGAAATGTTGAATACCAGCTACATAAGTCTTGATCGTACCGTGGGATAATTTTAGTCTGAAATGGCAAAAAGAGATGAATGCCAGCATGTATTCCACGCTGAACTGGGTAGGTTGGGGGTGCTGGATGGTAAAGGCCTGAAATGTCTGCCAAGCGGTGTTGTAAGCTTTTTTGGTGTTGGCAGAGAGGGAATCTGAAAAAGTTTCCTTGCACCCGCCTGAAGTGAGCTCAATCCATCCGAAGTAGGCAAAGATCGGGGCATGGGTTGGCACAGACGTCTGCCTCTGGCACCTGTTGGAAAAACAAGGAAAAATTGAACCGTGACAATGCGTCAGCCGCCACATTGGTACAACCTTCTAGAAAAATGCAATTGATGTGGAAATTCCCCTGTAGCGAGAGCCACGTCAACCTGCGTAGGAAAGACATGATGGCCAGGGAATTGGATCTGCCTTTGTTTACGATCTCTACTGCTGCCTGGTTGTCTGTGACGAAGGTGACCGTGTGACCTGGCCACAAGTAACCCCAAACCTGAGCAGCAGCCACCATGGGGTAGATCTCAAACAACGCAGAAGTTTTGTGAAAACTTGGGATGGACCACACCTCCTCTGGCCATGGGCCCGCCATCCAGTGGGTCCCGAATATGGCCGCGAAACCCTTGGAGGCTGCCGCATCTGATGCAACCCTGGGGGATGACTCGGATGCTGCCGGGATAAACATTGAAATGCCATTCCAATGATGCCAAAATTGCTCCCACATGCTGAGATCTGCCAAGGCTGCTGCATCCAGTCTGATGCGAGAATCAGAATCCGGAGCTGAGGGCAACAGAACCAACAGCCTGGACAAGAACGCTCTACCCTGGGGAATGATCCTCATGGCGAAATTCAACATGCCCAAGAGAGGTTGTAACTTGAGTCTGGAGCATGCTTGGGAAATGGTAAACATGTGAATGCGTTCTCTGATCCTGGCCAACTTAGCTGGTAAACTGGCCTGCATCAGCTGGGTGTTTAACTTGATGCCTAGGAAGACTAATTCCTTAACTGGACTTTCCACCTTTCTCTCCGCCAGCGGAACACCTAGTGATCCAAATACCGCAACCAACTTGCCCAGGTCGGTGGGGGCTTGTTTGGCACCTTCGATCAGTAAGAAATCATCCAGGTAATGGATGACCTCCTGGCAATCCCCCAGGTGGGACAGAATCCAGCTGAGGGCCTGTGCGAAGGTGTCAAACAACCAGGGGCTGCTCTTTGAACCAAAAGTGAGCCTGGTGGCGAAATAATAATGCTCCCTCCATTTGATCCCATGCCACTGCCATAGTGTGGGGCGGATTGGCAACAACTTGAACACATCGGAAATGTCGGCTTTGGAAAGCCGTGCCGAGTCTGATGATGCATTGGATGGCCTAATCCACGGATGCGTATTTAAGAGAGAATTCCTCGGAAGGAATCAAGGAGTTCAAGCTGGGTACCTGGGAAGAATGAGGGGTCGACAAATCATAAAGTAGACAAAGTTTATTATTAAATTTGCCTTTGACTACACCAATGGGACTTATCCTCCAAAAGACAAACTGGGGTGATGAAAAAAGGCCCTATTACAAAACCTTTGTCAACCTCTGCTTGCAGTAATGAGTCGACCGCTACCATGTTGGTGCGGGTTTCAGGTTGGGGCATTCGAAATTCTGGGGAGGGAGGGTGATGAAACCTGTATGGAAGCCCTCTGTCAAACCATTGACCAAAAATTCCCTAATTGTGGGTGACTGGTGATCCGACAGCCAGACTCTAAACAAGGGGACATTCACCCGGCTTAGTCAAGAACCTGAGACTTTAAGTGCGCATACCAAATTGGGATGGGCCCTGAAGCAGCTAATGCAAATGTGAAGGAGCCGGCATTGATTGTAATTGCAAGACCCCAGGTTGTAATTATTACATATCTGGGCCTTGCCTAGGTAATGGATGGGCCGACCAAGTTTGTCCACTTGATTGAGACCACTGTGGGCTGATGACCCGCTGGGGCCTGTCTTGAGCATGCCGGGTAGTGAAAATGATTCTAAGTTGGGACACCAGTCAGTAGTGTGTGCCGAGGATTGGCAATTCACGCAGACTGGAGTTTTGAGTGCTGCGAAATGCCTGCAGAATAATTCCGTGTCCATGCTACCCCAAGACATGGTCACTTGATGTTGGCTGAACATCGCGGCTGCCTTTGCCGAAAAAGCGCGGTGGTAATCATAAAAAACTGGAACCGCCATACTTGTGACCTAACTCTACTACCGTGTATAGATCGTGGTCTAGCTCCTCCCTCCTGGATGGTTGGGCCGAGCAGATCACGTCCCTGAATATGCTGAAAGCTAGCGCGAATTCAGGGATAGATAGCTTGCGGCAGAGCCTGAGATCCCTGGACTTGACTACAACCGATACGTCCCCGCAAGCTTATGCTCGGTTGTCGGCCACGTCATGTGCAGCGATTAAAAGGGAGGCTAAGTTAACGTCATTCCCTTTGAGTATGTCCTTCCTTATGTTCACAGGGATGAAATGTGCGGGGGTCACGGAGGGAGAACCCCAGCTAGTACCTGCTGTTGCTGGTCCCTCGTTGGGCACTGAAGGAGTTTCCGGCACCTGAGGGGTCTCTGTGGCCGTTACTGATAGGGGTATGGCTGGGCGATTCTCCAGCGCTGTCACTCTGTCTCTTAATTCCTGACCTGATGTGAGTAATGAATTCAAAGTCCCCTGAATCTGAGCCAGGGAGGAAACCACCGACCGTAGGGTCACTTGTTCCGCATCAGACCCTGAGGTCCTGGGAAAGAGTAGTCTGTACAATTCGGGCTGAGGCCGGATAAGAAATGCCATTTGATTGTAGTTCGGACATCAGCTTAGGGATGGTCCAAGCTCTCAAGGACGATGGTCCCCCCTGATCCGAGCTCCTAGTTGGTGATGGAGAGTTGGATAAGTAATCCCTTAGGTCCTCGGCTTGAGACATGACCTGTGTGATGGAGTATAAGAGAAGCGTTTGAGACTGTAAAAAAGGATCTGGAAAAAAGCTTGACATGTCCTGCCCCCTGC
>BLSH010418665.1:129821-140491 GCA_018402905.1 Glandirana rugosa | reverse complement strand
TCAGGTCCGCCGGTGATCGCCCCACGTATAGGTCCGACCGACAGACAGGACCGTCGGTATGCGTTCCCGCAGAGAGTTAGTAAAGTCGAGAGGAAGGCGGGTGGTGTCCCGGAGCACTCCTTCCCTGTCGGGGCAGAAGGAACCTGAAATGATTGAAATGTAGCCTCTGCGAGAGGCACGAGATGAGTGAGAGTCACTGAATCTGGAACTTAGCGACTTGACTGCTGAAAGCAGAAATGAGTATTTTTTTTTTTTTTAAATATGTTGCTCCTTCCTCCGTGGCCCTGTAGTGGGCGGAAGGAACCTGAAATGATTAAAATGTACCCTCTGCGAGATGCATGAGAAGATTGAAAGTCGCCGAACCTGAAATGCAGCAAAAAAAGAAATGGGGGTTTTATTTTTTTTTAAATTAAATGATGTGCTGTCCCTTCCTCACGAGGCCCTGTGGTGGGCGGAAGGAGAGCTGAAATGATTGAGAGACGCCCTTGCGTATGGCTGCCAGGACAGACAGCCAGCCTGGATATGCACCCCGCTAGTGGCCGCCTGGACTACCCTACCTATCAAAAAGATAAACATGCATACAAAGAAACATGGTGCTATATCCTCTACCAGGCGTTTTGATCATGGATTCCCAAAGAGCAGGTAGCCATGGAACCCACCATGTGACATTGATAACTTGCAGCATGCTCATGGCCCCTGCAGACTCCTATTGTATGTCTGACACCCTTTGGTAGTATTATATTACTGCAGCCACATTTGACTGCCGTTCCGCTGACCGGGGAAAATGACAAGCGCTGTTGCTACTGATCACCCAACATGCCGCCAGCCCGACCGCTGAGTCCCCCTCCCCCTTTGCTGTTTTTTTTTTTTGTTTTTTCTTTCGCCCCTGACCTACCTGCCCCGCGAGCCCAGGAGCCGGGTGAGGCAGTAGCTCGTGCTCCCCCCGCTGATGGAGGCTTGGTAGCCTGACTTAACCAGCCCCCCTGTACGGATCGGAACGCTGCCTGCTCTTCGCGGTCTGTGAAATGACACGGCCGGAAATGACGAAACAAAGCTTTCCCAGAAGAAAGTGTGGCCCACAGGTAGGAGGAGGCTGGGTATATATCACCCAGACTTCTACAAATGCAGGCTGACCTGCCGTCAGCCTTACTATTTGTACAATTTTACAGAGGAAGTGTAGGGCTGTGCTGCATTTTTTGCTTTTTATTGATTCCCGCTGGATGTGGGAATAAGTTAACAAGATTTTGTGGTTATTGATTTTTGAGTTTTTTTTTAGTTTTTTTTTTTTGGTACGTCCTCTGTATAATGGAGCCAGCGGCTCTGCATACTGATGGCCAAACTGACGGTCTGGCCAAATTGTAATAGTTGCAGAGTCTTAAATGGGCATTGTTAATTACAAGGAGAGCATTACACACAGGCTGCAGAGTTCAGGAACAGGATATGCACAGAGTGTGGAGCTAAGGAGTGCATTACATACAGAGTGCAGAATAGTCCGCAACATTAAAAGTGCAGAGTTCAGGGGCGCGTTATTTACAGAGTGCATAATTAAGGATAGTGCTACATACAAAGTGCGGAGTGCAGGGTTCTGGAGTGTGCAATGTTAAGCATGCAGATTTTGGGAGTTGCGCTATTTAGAGAGTGCAATATTCAGGCTTGTGCTACATACAAAGTGCAGCGTTCTGGTGTACACTACGCGCACAGTGCAGGGATCAGGAGGGCGCTGTGTGCACAGTGCAGGGACTAGGAGTGCTCTATGCACAACACCCCTGGCTTATTACTAAAGTGTGGGAAATAGAGTTGCTAGGATGCCATAATGTTTCAATCCATTCTTGTATTGTGACACATTGCAATGTATATGTCAAAGATGGTGGATGGAAGGGTGGGTGGATGTATGGAAGGATGGATGGATGAACAGAACACACAGACATCCTATATGATTTCCTCCCTGTCCGTCTCTGTAAAAACCATATATGGCTTGTGCTGGAAGAGAGGAATGCATGATGTGTTTTGTCTTCACCAGGGAGAATCTTTGTCCCAAGTCATGCAGGTGTCGGATTACAGTCAGCATGGTTGGAAAAACAACCTTGCTCTCCTCTGCTCACCTTCCTGCACTGTAGAAGCAGCCTGCTCTCTCTATGCTGGCAGCTGGATAGGAAACACTCACTGTTCAGGGGCTGCATCTCTCTGTCTCTTAGTCAGTCCCCCATAGCAGGCTGTGTTCTTGCCTCTCTCCCCCTTCCATACAGCTGCCGAGTCCCAACATTTGATCCCAGAAATTTAAAGAAGGCTAGCTGGAGGAAGGGGTCAGGAACAGTGTTTCCAATTGGCTGAAGAGGCAGAGGAGAGGCTGTGTATCAGTCCGCCTCTGAAATTAGCCCTGCTGGGTCTAAGTAAGCTTCTGCGGCCAAAGCTGCTGTATCCTTCCACAAGAAAACAAGTCCCTAGCTTCCAGCCAGCTATAGAGGACATGCAGGCAAAGAAATAATATGCAAATAACATGTGAATTTTGGGGGGTGCTTGAGCACACCCAAGCACCCACTTGGCAGCCCCTGTTGACAGGCTGTCGCTCAAATCGGCCCACCAGGAAACTCCCAGTACTCCCGATGGCCAGTACAGGTCTGCCTTACGTTCATTATCTGCAGCTGAGCTGAATGGTTAGCAAAAGTAATACTAATGGCATACCTCCAAAATAGCGGAGATGAAAGGGGAGGACACAAAGTATGTAGGCAGATAATGCAACCGTGCCACGTTTTCAATAGTTTAGGTCTCCAAACTATGGCCCTCCAGTTGTTTAGGAACTACAATTCCCATCATGTCTGTGAATGTCAGTGTTATATAATGCCTCATGTGACCTGGAGGGCCGTAGTTTGGAGACCCCTGGTTTAGAGGTTGGATGAAAGGTTTAGTCTGTTCAAACATTCTTGATATTGGAATAAAGATTTGTACATCAGAAGAGAGACAACTAAAGAAATCAGAAGATTTTTGTTCCAAAAAAGGTGGTAATCTGTCTATATGCTTTGGATGGAAATGTCATGCCTTTAGTAATAAAGTAAAATCAGTGGTGGATATGGCAAAGAGTAATGACTACACACTTGCAGAATTGCTAGTGTGACATGGCCCTAATGGTTTGAACTTTGGAGTCGACTACAGCAAAATGCACATATAATCTCATGACCCATTTATTTCCTCAAGAAAGCCACATACTTGAGAAAAATTTGCCATATGTAATGTTGTTTCAGATGTGCCATCACTCACCAATTCTTGTTTACCTAATGCCTATCTCTGCACCAATATGTAAGGAGGATTTGTTAAAAATAATTAGTGCCTCTGATATGTTGTCCTCCCGTGTCTCTGGCTCATCTCAGACTGAGATCCAGAAGTGTTTGTGGTCAAAAGGGAAGAAGACGTGGAGCTGTGATGAAAACACTGCCCTGTGAAGTGTTCAGGTGAAAGGCAATGATTCCTCAGACTTTGCAAAAGAATTCCTTTCAATTGGAATTTGCCTTTCCAGCTTTCACTGTATTTGAGGACTTTGGTATTTTGACTTTTTTTGGTGTAATTAATTACCCAATGCTCACTAAACATCTTTTGTATCCCAGTGGGAACCTTTCTCCATATGGGTTATCTGCCTTGAAATTGTTTTGCCAGTCAACAATAGGTTTATATCCTTGATCATCAAGAATAGCCAATTACCATGAAAACTCCCCAGGAGATAGGCAGAAGATGACACCAAATGCCCACACATTGAGGCTCTCATCTACAACCAGTCCATTGGAAAAGGTCATGTCATGCATTTTTGGGGCCATGTAGGGTTTGCTGCCACACCTAGATGTTATCTCTGACCTTAGAAAGGCTAAAGTCTGTGATCTTGACACCGTGACATTCCTTGTCAAACACCAAAGCATTTTCTGGCTTTAGATCCATGTGTACAAGCCCTTTCTCTGATATGAATTTAAGGGCATTGGGAATCGGAACAGCACCTCTCTTTATCACACTTTCTGGAATTCCTACCTAAAAAAAAAAAAGAAGAAAAATCAAATCAAAATGCAATATATGTTTAAACCAGTAGGATAAATATAAGGAGACATTCATAATACTTTTCCAAAAACAGGTAAAGTGTATAGTCATAAAACTTATTTAGTTTTAGACTAGATATAATGATATCATGTACTAGACACACGAAAAGCTGTAGCTATCAGCCATCTTGTTCAGAAAGTATACATCAGCCATGACCGTTTGGCCCAATAGATACACATTGCAGAAGTAACCTTACTCCCTCCCTCTTCCCTTAAGTCACAGAGTTCATAAGCTCACTTCAAAAGAACCAATATCTCAGCTTAGATACCTCAGAAACCAACACTGGGGCCTGCAGGACTGTAAACAGCTAATTGAATCACGGCCTGGAGTCTGTTCTGCTGTCCAGTCCTATCTTAAAACTATAACTAGATCCATTAGGAATACATAGCATGCCATCAAAGAATGCTCAAAATTTAATGAGGGTTGTAATAGGGCATTCAGCGCAGAAGTGACCTTTCAGAGACCTCTACCCAATTCAAAACTTAAGAAATCTACACATGATTCAGACAGGAACATGACACCTTAATAAAAAGTATATAATTGAATGCAGAGTTTCATATTGAATGACTGAAGTCCAGGCATACCCATGTTCAGACATACCAAAGGGAAGATAGCTGTCAGATGCCTCCTAGGTGACACATTTATTAGAGCTACCATGTGTCTGGTATCTCTGGACAAGAAATTCCATGCTGAACCACAATTTCTCAGTTTCAGGAAAGCAGCCCATACATATTGGGAGATATGAATAATGGTATAAAAACTGTGTGCAAGGGAGGGTCATTATATTAACATCTACTGCAGACAGCTCATTGTTCCTCCTATCCGTTTCTAGTGGTCAGAGGCATATGGCTTACCTTTTGATCCCAGAGAAAAAGGGAAATGCTAAGACAGTTGTCAGTTCTCCTTTTACCATCAAACCAGAAATATCTGCAAGTTGAGAACCATTTTGACTCATCGGCCAAACTCTGTTTAACCCAAGGACATTTATCGCAAGTATCGTTCTTCCTTAAATTCTATTTTATCTCTTTGTTGCTGTATTTCTGTCTTTATTTCTTTGAAATACCTTGATTCTGTAAATATTGTATTTGCACCATTTTTGACCTTTTCATTAACAAACCTTATTTTGAAAAGTGTTAACCTTGTCGCTAAGCTCTTAATATGGTTGTAAACCTTCCATCTAGACTTTACTCCCCTGTAATCAGCACATTTTACTCTCCTTATCAGTGCTTGTCTGATGTTACTCACAGTTTCCACAAAATCGCCTCTGAAAAGAATAATTACGTCAGTGGCGCCTGCGCAGTTAATACAAGAAATGGCACATAATGAAGTATGCCGGGATCGCTTCCTTTCCATCGCAATGGCACAGCACACAGGCATCGCGGGAGTGCGCTTGTGCCGTTCACAAATGCTTCTCTACCCATGTTCAACGTCACTCAGGGGGAGTGAACAAGGGGGGAAGTGAATCAGAAGGTTGGACGGAGACAAGCAAGATACAGCAGCTAATGAAGTATCTTGGATCTAAATAATCCGCTGGTTTGGCAATAAGTTGATTCTTAACTTTTGAAATGTATTCAATAATTAGCGATTTTAAACAAATGCAAAGTAAACTTTTAATTAAATATTTAACAATTTTGTTTTTGTTTTTAAATTAAAATATACGCCTCCTTTTATTTCCATATATATTAATGTGTGTGTGTGTGTATATATATATATATATATATATATATTTTATTTTATTTATTTTTTTTTTTTAAAGATCTAAATAATATATACACACACAATGTTATAAACCTATAAATACAATTCTATCAAAATAATATATATATATATATATATATATACATACACACACACACGAGAGAGACAGAGAGTTCAAATGAAAGAAATACAGAGTTATGAAATACATTATTCATATCATTTAGTAAATTAAAGTATATTAAAAATAATAGATGTATTAATTTTAAATAATTGTATTAATATATCATTTAACAATTTTAATTAAAGTATTCTTGTAAGTTAAACTTTGAAAATGAATAATTTTATTATTCTATTTAAAAATTTCTAGTAGATGCATTCTTCCCCGTGGACTATATATAATGAAACCGCACTGCTGTTCACCATATATATACTCTTTGCAAGTATCTTGGTTGCCATAGTAACGGCGATCAAGATAGAGGCTTGGTTGTAGCGGGATTTAGGCTGTGTAGAGGAGCAATGGTGGAAATGACGTCCTCACCAGACTCCAGAATCCAGAGCAGAAATGGTGCATTCGATACCAGGAAGAAGATAATTTTAGAACAACAAATTAAGGTATTTATAAGGCAAAATATATAGCGGTTGCACGATGGATTGATGCAGGGTGCTCTTGTGAAATGATATTAAAAAAAACTTGCCCTTTTAATGCAAGCTATAACGAACCTGTTCCTTGAAGAGTGCTACTGTTTGATATCATCTGGATATTCCAGTCTGTGGTGACAGCGTGTGTTACCGGTGATTATTCTAATAGAATTGGTAATGCTAGATTGGTGGAAGTCCTGACTCTTCCGTAAGTAAATATAAGGTGGCAGTGAAAGGGTGAATTGCTTAAATCAGCCCGGTGATAATCGCTCTCATCAAAAAATAAAAAAGAATTGCGCAAAAGGTCATCCACTATATACACCACTAAATATATATGTATACAAGAGGAGTTTAAATAAGAGTCCAAAGGAGAACTGTCCATCCAAACTTGTCATCAATTGAGATAGATAGATGAAAAAAAATTCCTCCACCAGGTGAGAAAAAGAAGGCAAACAGATGAGGTGCCACCAATCAAGCTGATCAGGTACTCTTACCAGAACTCCTGTGTTTACCTATCTCTAGGCAAACAAACAGCACATGCAGAATAGCCTGCTCTGGCCGACCGGATTGTCATTCCACATGATACCTACCACGAGGAAGGGATTCCATTTTAATTTTTACCTACACCATCACACACTCAAGAGCCAGCCTAGCTGAATACATGGTGCATCATTTAAATGAGAGAGACCACTTCCTAAATTAGATTGGACATATCTCTTCATTGTAACACGGAATAAACATCCTGGTTAACCTGGTGGCAGTACGTGATACAAGTGAGAGACCCGGTTTATCGCCTGATCGGTGGCTGGAGAGGAAAAGCATCCCATAGAGCCCGCAGAGGCTATTCTGCATGTGCTGTTTGTTTGCCTAGAGATAGGTAAACACAGGAGTTCTGGTAAGAGTACCTGATCAGCTTGATTGGTGGCACCTCATCTGTTTGCCTTCTTTTTCTCACCTGGTGGAGGAATTTTTTTTCATCTATCTATCTCAATTGATGACAAGTTTGGATGGACAGTTCTCCTTTGGACTCTTATTTAAACTCCTCTTGTATACATATATATTTAGTGGTGTATATAGTGGATGACCTTTTGCGCAATTCTTTTTTATTTTTTGATGAGTTTTAAGGTGGTACCTTATTGAGTTGCAGCATATATAATCTTTGTAGTAGCGCGGTATTTTATTATCTTATTTTGATAATCGCTCTCAGGCTGCTGGCACGTGGATTGGGTCCCGCAAGCTGGAAAATCTTTGTGCTGGATTTAGCTGGGAGTGGCATTGTTAGTGTGAGATTGGCCAGTCCTCTGTCATGAGTTAGTGAGGAGGGCAGGGTTCTGATACCCGCATTTGTCACACATAAGAATTCATCTTCAATGTGTATGTATTTGCCATATATTCACCCTCTTTAATTGTCCTGGTGACCTCTGTCATTGAGACAAAGTTATTGAAAATTCAAAAAGTTGTCCCAACAAAGTAAGTGTCAGCAGTTTGTGATAGTGAGCTCTTGTAGATCTCCAACTAATGGTTCTACAGGGCGTGAAGTCTAAGCCCCAGCCTGCTTCTTCACCAGAGCACCTGATGGTGGGAATGGACTTGCAGCACGCTGGAACCAGGTCGCGGCCCCCAGATATGCCCAGCTGATGATGCGGAGACCACTCACAAGCAGCAGGTGACAGCAAATCAAGAAGATCAGCCAAGGTTAGGGCAGGCAGCAAACCAGCCCAGTTGGTAACCAAGCCGGGTCGGCACACAGGTAATCAGTCACAGTATAAACAAGAGGTAAGCATCAGGAGTAGAGTTGAGCGAACACCTGGATGTTTGGGTTTGGTGGGTTCGGTACCGAACTTGACCCCGAACCCCATTGAAGTCAATGGGGACCCAAACGTTTAGCACTTTCCAGGACTTTTTTACAGTAATTTTTGTGCCAAGAGGGCTGCAAAAGGAAGTAAAATGATTTTAGAACAATAATCTGCCCCTTACAACAACAGCAGGAACCTGACCCTATAGGAGTAGGCGATGATTTTAGAACAATAATCTGTCCCTCTAAGCAGTAGACTCTACCTAGTCCAGTCAGATCGTTCTGTAATGCAGGATGAGATCTGCAATCTGTCCCTCAAAGCAGTAGTAATAATCTCTACCTAGTCCACAATCAGATCATTCTGTAATGCAGGATGAGATGTTATTATATCTGCAATCTATCCCTCACAGCGCCGGCAGCATCCTCTCCCTACACTAGCCAGAGAGCATGTGACATGCAGCACTAAGTGACTCCAGCTTATAAAGAGGCTGGGTCACATGATGCACTAGCCAATCACAGCCATGCCATTAGTAGGCATGGCCGTGATGGCTTCTAAGGGCAAACCAGTGAAATGCTTGTTGATTGGCTGCCCTGTAGCTATTCAACAGGCGGGATCAAATACCCGAACCCAAACTTTTTTTTTTAAATGTACGGGTCCGGGTCACAGACACCCCAAAGTTCGGTACGGACTCGAATTTTATAGTTTGGGTTCTCTCAACTCTAATCAGGAGCTCAGAGAACAGTCAAGTTGCTCAGGCAATGTGGGTTACACTGAGCGTGTCTTATAAAGATTAGCAAGCTAGGAGGCGGGCCAGGAAGGGAAGTAAATAAAACTCCACAGAATAGCAGATGGTGCCCATATGTGAGCACAGCCACACCACACATATGAAGGACTCAGGCAGAGAAACACTGCAGCAAGGAGGTAAGAATACACAGGTATGAAAATGCAGGCTAACTTGTGGCCGTGAGTGTAAATGTTCCAACATGGACTCCTGTTCTAGTGACAACTAAAGCCTCGTACACACGCTTAGATTTTCGGATGACCGAACATCTTTTTTGGTTGGATGATTGTCTCATGTTGAAAGTGAAGAGCGTACTAACAATACGAAAATTCTAGCACAACCAAATTCAACGTCAGAAGTGACGTAATGTGTTTGAATAGTTTTGTATGTTTTTTTCATTTTCGAGCATGTGTAGTCTTGCTCCTACATTTTTTTGCGTACGAAAACCGTTCTACTGAGCCGAAAATCGGACCTTAAATTGTACGACAAAAATTCTATAGTCTACACATCAGGATTTTTTTGCCCAAAAAGTCAAAATTGACTGTCAAAAGAAGCATACTAACAGTAAGATTTTCTGACACTCGTATATCTGGGAGAGGAAGTGAAGGGAAATCCCCCCCCCCCCCCAAAAAAAAAAGACTGAGGAGTAAAGAGGGTAAAACTCCTGTCAAACTTTAACTCTATCCAAAACTATGAAATTAATGTGGCCATATGTGTATCTTGTACTTACAATTGGCATAATTGGAGAGCACAGATCATCAACAGGAGCCTGTTTTTGGGCAAACGTCCGGGCATCCGATGATGGGACGAAAGAACAAATTGCTGAACTCCTGAAGGAAAGACTCCTGACTGCTTCTACTTCTATCCATGAACTTGAAAGCCATTCCTCAACCTTTGAAAAAAAGAATTTAACCTAAATCAAGAATTGGAAATGTTTTGCTGATATTTTTTGTATGTTCACTTGCAAATCTCGAGAATTTTAATAAGATCTGCTGCTGTATTGAAAATGCATTCTGCTTCATTTCACCACTTGCCGACTGTGTTGCGTAGAAAGATGGCGGCAGTGTGGTTCTCCTGCGCAGATCGCTGTTTATAAGCGGCAATTGGTGCAGGCGCTAGGGATGGGCTGGCTGTTTGAGTCGAACGTAAGTTCGACTCAAACAACGCCCGTTCGGCAAACTTAAAACATTATAGGGCGTTCGCGGGAACTTGGAGCGCCCCATAATGCATTCCAATGGTGGGGGGGAAATGCCGCCCGCTGATTGGCCAAGGTATGCACATGACCTGCATTCTTTGGCCAATCACAGAGCGCTCTGCTGTGAGAGATATGATTGGCTAAAGGCAGTGTGCCTTTTAACCAATCACTGCTCAGCAGCCTCAATCCACACTATATAAAGCCGCATGTACAGCGGCTCTATGTAGTTTGTTAAACGGCAGATAGAGAGTGAGCTTAGCTAGAGACGTGCAGGCAGTTCAGTGTAGTGATGGATTACTGTGAAAACAATTATAGATACAGTGTGTGTGTATATATATATATATATATATATATATAATGTGGGGTTCCCCCAAAATCCAAACCAGGCCCTTGGAGTCTGGTATGGATTTTAAGGGGAACCCTGCTCTGAAATGTAAAAAAGAAAAATTGTGTAGGGCCTCCCCAAAGTCTGCACCAGGTCCTT
>BLSH010418665.1:116908-129811 GCA_018402905.1 Glandirana rugosa | reverse complement strand
TAGACCCCCGCCCCCCCCCCCCAAAGTCTGCACCAGGTCCTTCAGGTCTGGTATGGATTTTAAGGGAACCCTGTGCCAAAATAAAAAAAAGGTGTGGGCCCCCCCCCAAAATACAAACCAGACCCTTATCCAAGCATGCGGCCCTGGCATGGCAGGAGGGGATGAGCTAGCTTCCGAACCATATCAAGCCACATGCCCTCAACATGGGGAGGATGCGTTGAGGTTGTCCCCATGTTGATGGGGAGAAGGGCCTCATCCCCACAACCCTTGCCAGTGATTGTGGGGGTCTGCGGGCAGGGGCTTATCGGAATCTGGAAGCCCCCTTTAATATGGGGCCCCCAGATACCGACCCCCCCCCCCCCATAAATAGGTATGGGGTATTCCTACCCATTCACCAAAAAAGGATTAAAATGTTAAAAAAAAAAAAGAGGCAGTATTTGAAAAGTCCTTTTATTGTGTAAAATGGCTTTTCTTCCTTCTTCCTCCATCTTCTTATGGTCTTCTGCTTCTTTCGGTCTTCTTGCTTCCTATCTTCATCCTTCTTTCACCGCCCCTGCGCCCGCTGCCACAGCCGTGCCGTCCACTCCAGAGGTGTCTCCCGGAATGGGCTGTCTTCAGTTTGACATTTCTTTTATAAGAAGGGACGGGGCCACCTGATGACGTAACTGGGTGACCCTCCCCCTATGACAATGAATGACGTCAGAAGGGAGCGGGTCACTCTGTTACGTCACTGGGTGGTCCCGCCCCAACTTCTAAAAGTCACTGATTATACAGTAATCAGTGGTTATTTTTAGCTCTGATTGCTGTATAAATGTCAATGGTCCAAAAAAAGTGTCCATGCCCACCGCAATATCGCAGTCCCACTAAAAATCGCAGATCACCGCCATTACTAGTAAGAAAAAAAAAGCCATAAATCAATTCTCACAGTTTGTAAACGCGGCAACTTTTTCGCAAACCTATTAATATACACCTATTGCAATTTTTTTTTTACCAAAAATATGAGGAAGAATATATATCGGCCTAAATTGATATAAATTTGTTTTTTTTTATATATATATATTTTTTGGACCTGTATTTTAGCAAAAAGTTAAAAAAAATTTTTTTTTCAAAATTGTCGCTCTTTTTTCGTTTATAGCGGTGATCAGAGGTAACGCACAGGTGATCAAAATACCACCAAAAGAAAGCTCTATTTGTGGGAAAAGGATATAAATTTTGTTTGGGTACAATGTCGCACGGCCGCGCAATTGTCAGTTAAAGCGACGCAGTGCCGAATCGCAAAAAGTGCTGAAGCGGTTAAAGCTAAACTTCAGCCTTACCAGCAATCAGCTGACACATTTCAGTACTGGAGAGGTTTCTGTACAACTCTGAGATTTTCACAATGTGCGTCAGAAGCTTCAGCAAGTCGGATAGAACCCTCCTCGCTTCCCGGATGGAGGACATCTAACATTGTTAGCATTATATCCTTCCCAGCGTGACTGCTTCTAGGTGGTTCCTTGTATTCATTTGTTTTATATTTTTGTTTTATATTTTCTTATAAACTCATCTCCTGTGATTATTATCTAGGGTGATCTGCATACAAATACAGCCTGTCTAGGAATACCCACTCCTCCAGATAGATATGTTGTACCCATCAAGACACATTAATATTTGCTTCCAAGAAGCTACCCAATGCTTAATTCCCTAAATTATCTTACAAATATGTGTATAATGTTTTATACATATAGAGATGTAATAAATTCTGGCATTGGGCCATATTTGACTCCGCATATACCTGCAATTCTTCATGAAGAGGAATAGGATTCTACTTTACTGCTCCTTTTATTTTACAGTAAGTCTACAATTAGTGACCTCTTGGAAAAAGTTGATATTTTACTGATCTCATTTATATACACATACATAAATATTTGTAGAGGATATTAAAATGATGGTTAGATTAATTCACTGACCTGCTTTCCTGTCATTTGCCAAGAATACCCTTCCAAATCCATCTTTTTCAAGTTCCTTCACCATGAAGAAGTACGTCTGTACATCTATCTGCTGTAGTCCTTGTGAATAGATGTAGACCCTTCTATCCAGAAGAACTTGTTGCCTAATTTATGTGCATACACCTCAATAATTGTAGTACAGGGTGGGCCATTTATATGGATACACCTTAATAAAATGGGAATGGTTGGTGATATTAACTTCCTGTTTGTGGCACATTAGTATATGTGGGGGGGGGGGGACTTTTCAAGATGGGTGGTGACCATGTCGGCCATTTTGAATCCAACTTTTGTTTTTTCAATAGGAAGAGGGTCATGTGACACATCAAACTTATTGGGAATTTCACAAGAAAAACAATGGTGCGCTTGATTTTAATGTAACTTTATTGTTTCATGAGTTATTTACAAGTTTCTGACCACTTATAAAATGTGTTCAATGTGCTGCCCATTGTGTTGGATTGTCAATGCAACCCTCTTCTCCCACTCTTCACACACTGATAGCAACACCGCAGGAGAAATGCTAGCACAGGCTTCCAGTATCCGTAGTTTCAGGTGCTGCACATCTCGTATCTTCACAGCATATGGTTTTTTATGGTTTTTATGGTCAGTAAAAACCAATACCGGGTGAGCTGCTCCTTCCAGGAGGTACCGCCATTCCTCCAAAGCCGACTTGATGGCCAGCAATTCCCTATCACCGACATCATAGTTCCAGCAAGATGGTGCACCACCACATTATGGGTGTTAGGTCCGAGCATTCCTAGATGAACAGTTTCCTGGAAAGTGGATTGGTTGTCGTGGGCCAGTTAAATGGCCCCCAAGGTCTCCCAATCTGACCCCCTTAGACTTTTATCTTTGGGGTCATCTGAAGGCAATTGTCTATGCTGTGAAGATCCGAGATGTGCAGCACCTGAAACTACCGGTGTTGCTATCAGTGTGTGAAGAGTGGGAGAAGAGGGTTCCATTGACAATCCAACACAATGGGCAGCACATTGAACACATTTTATAAGTGGTCAGAAACTTGTAAATAATGCTCTATCTGGCATTCCAGAGAGCCTGTTGCACTGAAAGCTTAGCAAAATTCACATTTTCCAATGTAATGGAGTTAAAAGCGTTCATCTAGCCATGTTACACCGCTGCAACGAGTCGGTCCTGTCCCGCTGTGGTGGATACCCAAAGGAGCTCCTGGCAGTGCTGGTGGTTCCCAGAACTTCCTGGTAGGTTTTCCTCTTTGACTTTTTAATGCATTATTATTGGTTTGTGTTGCACTTTTTTGTTTTATGATTTTTAGAACTTATTCTTTAAACATATTGGATCAGAAACTCAAAATAACCAGAGTGACAGGTGACCACATTTCCAGGCAGAAGAGGAGCAGTACCTCTTATTAGACATCCACACACCCTTCCATGTGTGGTCAGCATTGTCCTAGTACACGCAGGGCACGTTGACACTATGGGGAAGGAAGATACATCCAAAACCACGCCAATGAAAGTTGTTTTCTTTCACCAAACCACCAAAGATGAACATGAGGGTGTTACTCGGGTTAACAGACTGTATGCATGGAACATTTTTTTTTTTCCATGTATACAGTATATATATATATAATATGTATGCAGACGGCCTTGACAAGTCCTGTTTGGGATTTAAACAGCTCCCAAGCATCAAAACCTCTGATCTATCTCAGGTTTTCCACCTCTCCGTTTCAGTCAGTTTAGTCTCACCTGGCACACCCAGTCAGTACTCTGCAGTCTGGAGAGGAAAGAGGTCTTTTCTGTTGGAGCTAAAGGTAGGTATAACGGTGTGTACGAGACTGACAGTCAATAGGCTTGGTCAGCCTGTTAATTAGGATTACTGATGTGTAGATGGAGCTGAGACATGGCTAGGTTTAGTTTTGTTGAAAGTTTCATTTTTCCTCTGAAGCATTGTACAGCACCTGGGAATAGCACCAGTAACATCACCGCTGTTTGCCATAACATTACTGGACTGGTAATGAAAAGCACACACTCTCATTGAAGATCTTATTGAACAATTCCAGTTTCCTCTGAAAGGAGTGGACAGCTTTCATAAATCAAATAGATTTTTTCTTGCCCTGCAGCTTTAAATCTGATCTCCACCTTTACGGTCACTGTGACTTAGTTAATTTGGGTCAAGCTGACTGGTGTATATTCGAGTTTGCACCCACTGGGTGCATTGTATAAACGGTGTGAAGTCTCTATATACAGTGTACAGCGCTGTGCTTCGGCAGTGAGAATGGGCTGAGTGCTAGGGTTGCCACCTCATCCCTTTAAACCTGAACACATATGAATTACACAGGTTGTTCTGAGGCCAATTGAATGCAGATGAGGCACCAAGTGAGTTTAATTACCACCTTAATCAGCCAAAGAACCTGTGTAATTCATATGTGTTCGGGTTTAAAGGGATGAGGTGGCAACTCTGAGTGCTGACCTGGAAAGCTAAGTTACAACCAGCAGTGTCAGACTCAGAACGAGACCTAAGTGGTGTGTGCTGGAAGACCGGAGGGGGGTGTAAGGCGGACTCACTGTCGTACGCGGGACAAACTCTAAAGCAGTGGTTCTCAACTCCTGTCCTTGGGACCCACTAACAGGCCAGGTTTGCAGGATAACTCAAATACATCACAGGTGATATCATTTGCTGCTCAGTGACTGCAGTATTCTAGTCTGCATCTCCCCAAGGTAATACTTAAAATCTGGCCTGTTGGTGGGTCCTGAGGACCGGAGTTGAGAACCACTGCCCTAAAGGGTTGTGTCCCATAAGGAGAGCCCTACACAGTGTACTATGTAGGATGAGTTTGGTTTGCACTATACTGTCTGGCCTGGGGATGAGGCTGGATGAAGGATTTATCTGAATTAAAGAGTGGAATGATAAATTGTATTATATTGTGATTATTAATGATCCTGACGTGTTTGTGTGTAGCTCTATTGAGTACCGTCATTGAAGCTGATATTCATAGAGGTGGATAGGAATCTTTATCCACATAAAAGGGTCTTCTAGTTCAATTTAAAATTAAAAGTGCCAGCATCCTGTATATGATTCATCTGATTTGGTAATTTCAGGTAAAGTGGACAAACCAGCTGCTCTAAGGTCAAACATTATTGTATTTTCTATCTAAATAATGTTTCCACAGCTTATTATAGTCCTTTTTATTTTCCCCCAGATAGGTACCGTATTTGCCAGCGTATAAGATGACTGGGCGCATAAGACGACCCCCTACTTTTCCTGTTTAAAATATAGGGTTTGGGTTATACTCACCGTATAAGACTACCCCTCTTCCGCGATCTCAACGATCTCAATTGACTCATAGAAGTCAATGTAAGCCGCGCTGAGATCGCCCTGAAAATAGTGCAGGAACCATTTTTCTAAGTCGGAGCGAAGCGATTCACTCCTATTAGAACGGTTCCATTGCACAGCATTGAGACGACTTGTCAGGTGACTCAAGTTGCCTGACAAGTCGCCTAGATGTGAACGGGCCACTTTTTTACATTTGGTCACAAGCTAAAAGCATTTTTTTTTGCTAGAGAATTACTTAGAACCCCCAAAAATTATATATATTTTTTTTCAAACACCCTAGAGAATAAAATGGCGATTGTTTCAATACTGTTTGTCACACGGTATTTGCGCAGCAGTCTTTCAAGCGCAATTTTTTTGGAACAATTTTACTTTTTTGAGTTAAAAAATAAGACAACAGTAAAGTTTAGCCCAATTTTTTTGCATATTGTGAAGGAGGATGTTACGCCGAGTAAATAGATACCATACATGATGCGGAATGGCAACAAAGTCCTGTATTTAAAAAGTTCCATAGGCGACGCTTTAAACGTTTTTATCGGTTACCAGGTTAGAGGTGCAGAGGAGGTCTTTTGCTAGAATTATTGCGCACACTCTGGCGATCGCGGCGATACCTCACATGTGTGGTTTGAACACCGTTTTGATATGTGGGCGTGACTTACGTATGCACTTTCTTTGCTGCGCGAGCTCGCGGGGACGGGGGCGATTTAACTCCCTTTTTTTTTTATTTATTTTTAGCACTGTTCCTTTAAGAAAAAAAAAATCTGATCACTTTTATTGCTATCACAAGGAATGTAAACATCCCTTGTGATAGTAATATATGGTGACAGGTACTCTTTTTGGAGGGCCGGGGGGTCTAAAAGACCCCCCATCCCTCCTTTGCACTTCACAGTATTCAGATCACCAAAAACGGCGATTCTGAGTACTGTCACTTTTTTAAAATTGGCGCCGTTAGCCGCCGAGTAAACCGGAAGTGACGTCGTGACATCGCTTCCGGAATTTGCTGAAGGAGACCCGATCGGAGCCGATTACGGCTTTTGTCAGGTCTCCTTTCAGCCGGCGGACGCGCCGGATCGTCGCTCCGGTCTCCCGGTGGGACGGGAGGCCGGAGAAGAGCGGCGGGAGGGGGGGTATGTCCCCTCCTGCCCCCTGGGCTAACGACCGAGCGGCTCCCGAGCCGGATTGGTAGTTACCCCTGGATAGCCGACCGCCAGCTCTAAAAAAATGACACCAGGATATAGCCTGCAGGTGCAGGCTATGTCCCGGGAGAGCCGCTAAAACCCGACCGCCGCCTATTTACGGCGCTGGTCGGGAAGTGGTTGTGAACCGGCGTATAAGATGACCCCCGACTTTTGAGAAGAGTTTCAGGGGTTAAAAAGTCGTCTTATACGCCGGCAAATACGGTAGATTATGATCAGGAAACCTCTCATGTATCATCAGTGTTCCTCTGATTCCTATGACTATTACAGATGATCTTTATATACTGTGTATGCTTGGGGGAGCAGGGAATTCCTCTACTAGCTCGGGCAGGATTGCTTTTTTTCTTTTGTTCAACCAACCAGTTGATAAAGAGATCAGATACCCCCATCTACACAAGTGAGGTTGATAGAGGGATCCTCCCTGCTGTGCCAGTCCCTATTGAATGGTCAAATGTTGATCCATCTATGGCCACCATCAGTCTCACCATGTGTAGCAATGTACAGGACTGGTAACTCGAAATATTGATTGTCAGATACTTTCACTTTCATTTCTCTCTTCTGCTTTCAGCAATGGCGTCTGCTGATCTGAAGAAAGAGCTGCAATGTTCCATCTGTCTGAACATTTATACAGATCCTGTAACCCTGAAATGTGGACACAACTTCTGCCAGGGCTGTATTGCTCATGTTTTAGATACTCAGGAGGGGTCTGGAGGTTATTCCTGTCCTGAATGCAGAGAAGAGTTCCAGGAGCGGCCTGCACTGCGGAGGAACATAACATTGCGTAACATAGCTAAGAATTTCCTGACTTTTCAGCCAGATAAGAAGTACTCTGGGGTCTTTACTTACTGTATTCACACTCCTGTACCTGCTCTGATATCCTGTCTGCCTTGTAAAGCTTCTCTGTGTAGCAATCCACAGCAGTCACCAGAACACGTCTTATGTGACGCCATTACTTCCCTGGAGAACAGGAAATGTTCCATCCATAAGAAGAACATGGAGTATTACTGCACTGATGACTCCACCTGTATTTGCGTGTCTTGCAGTTTGGATATGGAACATTGGGGACACCAGGTGGAAACTCTGGATGAGGCTACTGAGATGAAGAAGAGACAACTGAGAAATGTTCTGCAGAAACTGATGACAGAGAAAGAGAAGACAGAGAAAAGAGTTGAGAGTCTGCAGGAACGCAGGAGGAAAGTACAGGGTAAAGCAGATGATGAAACGGAGAGAGTCACTGCCTTGCTCAGAGACCTCAGGAGACGTCTAGAAGACCTGGAGAAGAGAGTCCTGAGGGAGATCTCCAGGCAGGCAGAGCGGGTCTCTCTACCACTGTCTGATTTGATCCAACAGCTGGAAATAAAGAAGGAAGAGCTGTCCCGGAAGATGGGTATCATTGAGGACCTGTGCAACACAACGGATCCACTGACTGTCCTACAGGAATCGGACACAGGTGACTTGTATGATACTGAGGTTGGAGTTGATAAGGACAGAAAGAGAGACGATAAACTCCTCCCTGATGGAGGGGAACTGGATGTGATGGGAATCTTACACACACTACACACAGGTTTATCAGATATCATGTCTGGGGTAAATGTACAGAAATGTACAGGCACACATAGCTATCCACATTCTACTACAAAGGGCGAAGGTCACATTAATGCTGAGCCATCCAGGAGATGTCCCCAACCCTCTCCCACCATACAACCATCCAGGAGACTTCCCCAACTCTCCCCCACCATACAACACTCACACCTCCAAGCTAGAGGACCAAATATTGGGGCTGTACAGCCAAAATCGGGGGTTAGGGTTACAGACCTATTACTGGATGTGAGTACAGCTGGTAATCTTCTACATATATCAGATGATCGGAAAACTGCATCCTGGTCATCACATCAGAGGCACCTAGAAACACCAGAGAGATTTCAATGTCCTCAAGCATTAAGCAGCCAGAGTTTCTCCTCAGGGAGACATTACTGGGAAGTGGATGTTGGGGGGTCATTGTACTGGAGAATCGGGATGTGTTACCGCAGTATAGACAGGAGAGGAGTTCAGTCATGGATTGGATGTAATAAGAAGTCCTGGGGTTTGAGCAGATTTGATAATCAATACTCAGTGATACATGACAAGAATGTGATCCAAGTTCCCGGCTATGTCTCTAATAACAGAGTCAGGATTGATCTGGATTATGAAGCTGGGCGGATCTCCTTTTATGAATTGTGTGGCCTGATCCGACACCTCCACACCTTCACCACCACCTTCACTGAGCCCCTCCATGCTGGGGTAAGGGTAGGGCTAGGTTCCTGTATAAAGATATCTGGGGGGAAACAAATGTGAGAAATCTGCCCAGAGAATGGTGACAACACAGGGCTGAGAATCTGATTGGTGTAGTACACAGCTGATCGCTGGAAGCAGTGGCCAAGAACCAACATAACATATATTCATAAAGTTGCAGGCTCCGGGGCCGTTATCTTCATCCTTCACTTCCTAGTGTGTCACTGATCAGCAACAAGCATTCAGGAGGTCACCTATTATAGGCTTCACTTTCTGCATGCTTGTTCTGGGTGAGTGAAACATAAGGTAATGTAGTCAGGGTTGAGATGACAGCCCTGGAGCCTTCACCTTTACCGTGTATCTGAAGTCCATTTGTTTCAGTTCCTCAGGAAGGAATGGAGAAGTCAGACTTTTAGTTCTCTGTACTCCTGTTGTAGATTTTCCTTTTATATCCTCTTTTGTAAAATGTTGATAAAGAACAGGAAGTGAGGTGAGATCTCTTTACTGGAGCCCCAGATAAAATCCCGACAGGAGTTCTAATCCTCCCGCACTCCATCTAAAACTAAAAAATAGGTTTTGTTTAGATACAAACTTTAATATCCACAATGAGAATTCCTACATTTCTGTCCCCATAGGTTCTTTTACATGACAAACCTATTTATCTGGGATTGCGCCTTTCCCCTCACTGTGATTGGCTATGATGATTGTCACTATTAATACAGCCAGTGCTAGACTTGTTCCTATTGGTTATGATGTACACTGATCTGTCACTATCAATTATATTTTATTTCCATAATATGTAAATAATGAACAGATGTCAGTGATCAGCGATTATTCTGGAGGTATACATTCTCAGGAAGAGGAAATCCTTACCTCTGTATATGGGAATATTCATCATTGGGTGAATATAGATATAATGATGGGATGGATTACTAGTATCACCATTGCCCTTTCAGTCCCACCATCACCTCTATGATCCTTATAGAGAAGAGAATTTTATATTTCCTCTATGGTCAATCCATTGATATAGAAACATAGTTGTTATATGAATAAAACCCTTTAAGCGAAATAATCACCCCAATGTAAAAGTGTACAAAACAACAATAATAATCAGCAGCTATCAAACCTCAGAAATATTAACCCCTGTACACAAATGAGATTTATACCCCTTTTTTTTTTTTTCTCAAACAAATAGAGCTTTCTTTCAGTGGTATTTAATCACCACTGGGTTTTTTGTTATATACTTTTCAAATCTATAACTCAAATCTATATTTTCTACTTTGTTATAAAACACATTCCATAAAAAAAATAAAAATTTCTTCATAAATCCCAAAATGTATTCTGCTACATGTGTTTTGTAAAAAAAAATAATAAAAATGTTTCAATAAATGTATATTATTTGGTTTGTGTGCAAGTTATAGGGTCTACAAACAATAATACATTTATTTGTTAATTGATCAATCCTCATGTACTTATTATAGCCTCTCATTTTTTAAGGGTCCTAAAGTCCTAAAATGCCAGGACAATACAAATACACCCCCCGCCCCCCAAAATGACCCCTTTCTGGAAAGTAGACAGTACTAGGTATTTAGTAAAAGGGATGGTCTGCCAGCTCCAGAAGATGGCCAACTAGCTCCAGAGCTCCACCCAGCTGTGCCGCCCGCAACTGCAGCCCCATTCTCCCACTACCTGCCAGTGTGTCCAAGTGGAGGAAACCTGACAGAATGCTTCAAAAGCTCACGGCATTCTTCTCAGTGGCAGGTCCTCGATCCATCCAAGATGGCAGCTCACTAAGGTGTCACACTGCTCTCCTCCAAGCCTGCATGGTACCTTGCATCCTCTCCACCACCAGCAGACAACGGTGAGTGTTCTCCACCATACTCGCCTACAACAGCCCATCCCTGCTAAACCCATTTTGAGGAGAGAGGAGCCAACGCTGATAATTTTTAATATGGTGGCCCTTGACCTCCTATCTCACTGCTAGATAGCATCCATCAGCAATGGCCTCCCAACATTAGACCAACCAGAGCAAGCTATGAAAAATATGCTCATATTTCTAAGACACACCCTTCATTCTGACCTTTCAGCTGTGGTTTCCCCTCTCATGCAGTATAAGAGCCATGAGCAGTATGTCACCCTTAAGCCTCATACACACGGGGGTATGAAAAAAAATAAGCAAAATGTCGGGCCCGATGTCAGGGAAAAATTGGCGTTGATTTCGACGTTTTGCATCAGCGTTAAAAAAAAAACATTCCTCTGCTATTTTTTTTAACCTGAAAACGCCGGCGTCAAGAAATGGCGGTTAACGTTGGTAAGCGTTTTGCCGGCTCAGCGTCAAAAATGCCAAAACGCTACAGCCGCGGAACGCGCTGGTCCCGTGTTCTATTTACAGCTCACTAACGCCGACGCCCTCTACAGCTTGAAAATGTCAGCGTATTTATGGGGTCATTGAATAACATGGAGAGCTGCAAAAAACACTAAAAAAACGCCTGTGTGTGTGAGGCCTTATTGAAACCAAAATAGAGTTGTTTTCTGCACACAATGATCTCATAGATTTTCATGCTGACCATGATAGTGAATCAAAGCAGTGGTTCTCAACCCTGTCCTCACGTACCCCCAACAGGCCATGTTTCCAGGTTTTCCTTTATCTTGCACAGGTGCTTTAAATTAGAGTTAATGGCTTGGTATTTTGGACAGCTATTTTATCTAAGAGAAATCGCCAAAATATGGCCTGTTGGGGGTACTTGAGGATAGGGTTGAGAATTACTGAACTACAGGACCTGAAATTTAAGCTTGCTGACTTGTTACCTGCATGATCGGTCTTCCATTACATTTCTGAATGCCCCTGAAACAGTGTTTCAAGCAGACATAACCACCTTTCTCCAACAATGAATGCAGTCCTTACTCCCTGACCTTAATATATTGATGTGGCCATTGACAGAGCACATAGGCTACCTAATCCAGCTTTTTTGCCTGCCTCTGTACCCAGGGATGTACTAACCTGCATTAATTTTCTCTTCCGTTCACTGACAGACGCAGCCTTCTTATGACACATGGGGTTATGCTCATCCTACTAGGAGTAGACTAGGCAAAAACAAACAAAAGCGTAGGTTGGCCCCTCCTAGGGGGCCATCCTCACCTCAGCATATAATCCCCCTGTCCTGTACAGCACATCAGTTTTTATTTGCCTAGTGCAAGGAGTAGACCTGGTTCCCTTTGGGATCTGCGGTCTCCTTAAGATTCATCTGATGAAGACTGCTAGCAAGAAGCTGGCTGGTGGTATAGAGGATATCTCGAATCCAAATCTTTCCCCAGTCCGGCCGACACTATGCGAACGCCCTTTGGGGTGCCCACCGCATAGCGCCCGTTCCGTGCGGGCGGCCAGTGGCTAAGACCCACTAGAGCCCAGTGACTAGGTACACCTGTCCAAGGGCCTGGCCAGCAGCATGCCTCCCCTAGGGGATGGTAGGTCTGCTCCGGTGGCTACCGCTGCGCCCGTCAAGGATTGGTGAGTGGACCCCTCTGCCGCCTTAGGGCATGGAGAGTGGGCGTCTGGGCAGCGCTGGTGGTAAGCCGGCCGGTGGGGGTTCAGTAGAGAGACATTTTGGGTAGTACCCTTGTGAGGTTAAGCCTCCGTCCCCCTCTCCCCCCTCCCACTCCCCCCAGTCAGCAGTACGGCACTGTTGCACTGACCGTTCGACTCTGCACCGACCGTCCGGAGCGCTGTGTTCGGCGGGTCACCGCCATTGAAAGATAGCACCGCTCGTTCGTGGCCGACCGCGCGGGTGTAATGGCAGCGTCCATTGTTTGTGAAACCATGCGGTTCTCAGCCTGCGGTCTGGCGGCCTCCAGTGGTAGCTCAAGGAAGTGCAGCCCTGGTACAGGAAGTGTTTAAAAACGGAAGTGGGCTTCCGGTTTTCGCTTGTACAGCGTGGCTGACACACAGCAGCAGGCTCCTGGCGTGCAGTAGTTGGTGGGCATTGCTCTTCCGGTCGGAGTGCTGAGGCATCTAAACAGCAAGTATAGCTGGCCGTTCCTGGGTGCTGGTAGCGGTGTGGGCAATCCTCCCGGGTCTCCCTGGTTGATTGGTGGAGTAGAGGTGGTGGTTACACAGTGGGGGTGCCGGAAGCCTGTAAATGGTCGTGGGTCCT
>BLSH010418665.1:69036-113151 GCA_018402905.1 Glandirana rugosa | reverse complement strand
ACGGTCGAGGTTGGGGGACGGACCGACTACACTAGCGGTGGAAGACGCTGTTATTCGCATTCCCTTACAGGGAATAGAAAAGTATACCGCCAAAGACATTGTGTCTTTCGTGGTTTAAGTTTATTTATTCGTTATATACGTCGCGGCTACAACTTCATTTATTTACTGTCAAGAAGTAAACTTCATATCCATAGTGTATAAAAGTATTTATTAGCCTTTTAGAACTACATTTTTGTTACCCACCTCCGAATGGTCTACTACCATTTTATACGCGCAACAAATTATAACCAGCAGGTGCCAATACCCAGCAGTGTTACATCAAGATTTTCCGATTATTTATGAAAATATGTGATACCTATACTTCAAATGAAGAACTGTCATTTATTTACTTCAACATCGGCGCTGCATATATTGCTTATTTATTTGAATTTGGTGCTTTCTGTGTTACAGAAACCGCCATATGAAAAGATAAGGGACATTCCCTTACGCTTATTGTCGCAGAAGGTGGCGATCACATCAGCCAGGCAGGGGGTTGGAGCTGGCAGCTTTGTCCTGCAAGTCACCCTACTTGGTCCTCCATAGGGACAAGGCAGTTCTGTGGCCTTCACCTTCATTTCTTCCGAAGGTGGTTTCTTCTTTTCAGAGAAAAATGGATTTTTGTATAACTTACCGTAAAATCCTTTTCTCTGAGTTCACTGACAGACGCAGCACCCAACCCTCTGCGTTGGTTTTGTACGGCTTGCTACGAACTAATGTGCTGTACAGGACAGGGGGATTATATGCTGAGGTGAGGACGGCCCCCTGGGAGGGGCCAACCTACACTTTTGTTTGTTTTTGCCTAGTCTACTCCTAGTAGGATGAGCATAACCCCATGTGTCATAAGAAGGCTGCGTCTGTCAGTGAACTCAGAGAAAAGGATTTTACGGTAAGTTATACAAAAAATCCATTTTTTTTCCATGTTAAAGAAAAAAATAAAATTGACCTAAGAGGGCGCTAATAATGGGTGTTAATCCAATTAAACAATGTGCATATTAATATGAATAATTAACTGTGTGCAACGGTTCACTAAACTAATAACTGCCTCTTGTGGTATACTGCAGTGTTTCTCAACCTTATACAGTGAATTACCACTGCAGGTCTAAAAAAAATTTCTAAGTACCCCTGTCTCGAGAAAGTTATCGTTTGGGTGTTATGGTGTGGTGTGCGTGTGCGTGTGTGTAATGTCCATGATAATTTCTGTGTGTGTTTGTGATGGTTTTTGTTGGTGTGCAATATCACTGTATGTGTGCATGCTGCAATGACAGACACACACACACTAATGAACACAATGACACCCACACATAATACAAAATTAACAGACAGGTAGACACATGCACACACATGAAGCCTAGTAGTGCAATGCCCACCTTATGCAGCCTCATCAGTGCAATGCCCACCAAATGTACTACAGTCCCCTCCACCAGTTCAGCCCCCCTCAGGATAAATCCCCCCTCCTTCATCAGTACAGATCCTCTCATGATAATCCACCCCACTCCATCAGTGCAGACCCCCCCCTCAGGATAACCCCCCCTCCATCAGAAGAGACTCCCCCTTAGGATAACTCATCCATCAGTGCAGACCCCCTCCCACAGGATAATCCCATCAAAAACTGCAGACCCCCTTCCCTCAGGATAACCCCTCTACATCAGTGCAGACCCCCCATTAGTGCAGACCCCCTTAGGAAATCCCCCCCTCCATTAGAGCAAGACCCCCTTCACATTCACCCCCTCGGCAGTGGGTGGAGGAGGATGCAGTGTGCAGCTGCCCAGAGAAGTGCTTGCTCAGACTGTCACTCTCTGGGCGTCCGCTGCAGGCTTGTGGATAGGGAGAGCATGGCGCCGGCACATCTGTCTGAAGAATTATGCCTCAGCGCCCCTCTACGGGGGTCATCCAGGTGCGGGCTGCATCCCCCACCCCCCAGCAACGTCACTGAGCCGCCTGGAGAGTTGCTCACTCAGATTGTCACTCTCCAGGTGCCAGGCTTGTGACAGGAGGACACCGCAACACGAGTGAGAACAAGGAGACTCACGCCGCTCTGTGTGGCGTACCCCCTGCCCGTGGTGCATGTACCCCCAAGCTGAAACGCTGGTATAGTGAAGTGCAAAGTGCTAGAAATAATCAAAAATCCATTGACAATTTAGTGCAACAAAAATAAATGAGAGTTCATAATAGATCAATTAAAAGTAATTTTAGTAAAAACCTTCAGTGCTTCATATCCTCAGTGTGACATCTGATTCTATACATCCTCACCGACTGTAAACCAAACTCCCAAAGTGCTATATAGATAGATTCCACTTACCAGAAAAATATGACCTCTTTAGTTAAAAAGAAGGTCGTACAGAGCTTTAAGCAAAGTATATAACTTGCTCAATGTACTGAAGCCTGTTCTTTCAATGTATCCCTCCTCCATAAGCCCATGAGAGAGGTGCAGAAAACAGATAAAGGCAACCAATAGCGTAAACCAGTTTACTAAACCACACTTAAAAGCAATACACAGTGCCCGTCCCGGCAACAGGTTAACTCGTGTACTGGCTGGAGCGATGTTGCCTCCCAGCTCACGCTAGCAGATCAATATGCGTTCCACCTTCTAGTACAGTCAACCAGGGACCTGGATGTAACGTGAACAACAAGCGCCTCCTATGTACGTTTTCATTTTACTACGTCATCAGGAAGCGTTCTTGGTCACTGATGGCATTAGGCTAATCATGGGAGCGGCATGCACGTGGCGGAACCATTTCCTCTCTAATTATCCTGTTTACTACCCAGGTATTTTAGCCACTGTATTAAATACATAACCAATTCTCAGGCAAATCTAAATCTGCCTTATATGTCATTCCTAAATACAGACCTACTCTATATGAAATGCAACACACTTCACCATGGGGGAGTACTCCTGTACATAAACCTTCTGTAGTCATTGTGAATAGAAGGGGACCATTCTATCCAGAAGATGTTCTTAATCATGAGTAACGGAGGCCATAGGGTGTGAATAGACGGGGGCCCTTCTGTACAGAAGTTCATGAGTAACGGAGTCCAAAGGGGGTGAATAGAAGAAGGCCATTTTATCCAGAAGACATTCCACATCCTGAATAACAGAGGCCATAGGAGGTAAATATAAGTGGGACCATTCTATCCGGAAGATGTTCCACATCATGAGTTATGAAGGCCATAGGGGTGAATAGAAGGGGACTATTCTGTCCAGAAGACATTCCACATCATGAGTAACATAAGGCCATGGGGGATGAATAGAAGAGTACCATTCTATCCAGAAGATGTTCCTCATCATGTGTAACAATATTTTTGAATAGCGCATAAGTGATGTGAAAAGTTTCTCTTGAGCAAACAAGACAGCTAATTACTTTGAAGAGAGAAGCCTATGAAATAGAATAATGTGGGCCATTTTATGTAAGCAATCCAGTGACTCAGATAGAGGTGTGCCCTTCTGAGGGTGGAAGGTCTACAATGAAGTCCATAACCTGATGAGTCCAGGGGCCTTTAGAGACTGACGAGAAGATGCAAACTGGAAAGCTCAGACCTAGAGCACTTGGAATGGGCCCATGCTTCACAGGCCTTTACATAGGAATCAATATCCTTTTGGAGGGCAGACCACCAAAGGTGTCATGAGCCTTTGACAGGACATTAATCCAAAAGTGACTCCACCAGATGCACAAAGTTTACCCACAGGTAGAATGAATGGAACTGAGCTCCTGCCATAAATTCATTAGGTCATGGAAAAAGATAGCTAGGACCTGAACTGGGACAGAATGCTGTTGGTCTCTGAGGACTCCTTGGACCAAAGTTTAAAACTACAAGAAAGGTTAAGTGTTCTTGATTTTTCAGAGCCCAGATGATAGGTGGTGGGAAAAAAGGAGGTACTAGCAAGCCGCTAGTAATTTGGACATTTTCACTTTTGTTGCCAGCAGTTTAGACATTAATGGCTGTGTGTTGAGTTATTTTGAGGGGACAGCAACTTTACACTTTTATACAAGCTGTACACTTACTGCTTTGCATTTTAGCAAAGTGTCATTCCTTCAGTGTTGTCACATGAAAAGATAGAATAAAATATTTACAAAAATGTGAGGGTGTAATCACTTTTGTGAGATACTGTGTGTGTGTTGTGGGAGATTAGCTCATGGGGATCAACTTTCCTGAAGAAAATAGTCAGCGTGCAGACAACTTGCTTAAAATCTGGCAGCTTGCCAGGTTTATTGGTAAATAAGGTTTGCAGGTAAAGCAAAACATAAAAATAAGTCCTTGCCGTCTGGCGCTAAACTATACAGTATAGTTTCCCCACTATACGGTGTGGGGTTGGCCCCCGACACCCACAAAACTTGTCTTTTAATGTCCCAACAGACACAGAGATCCCTCTCTGAGGTTCATGCCAGAGGTCAAGTGAGATCTCTTCCTGATTTATTTAAGTCCGCCTGCTGGTGGACACCAGTGGACCACAAACTCCGGACCAGAAACCAGCCCTGCCATGGTGTCTGGTAAAATCCAGATCAGATTCCATCAATCCAGCCCAGACGAACGCATATGAGGCGATGGTCAAATTGTCACATAGTGTACAAGGGTGGGTCCAGAACGAATGTTATGTGTCACTGATATTCAGGTTGTGGTTCCTTTTTAAAGGTGATGGGTTGGTGTACTCAGGGGGAGTCTCACCCATACAGGGTAAGAGATTCTGGGACAGTAGTACAGAAGAAAAGACTGACTCGCAGTTCTCTTGGCATTAGTAGTGACGTAGTTGGGACCCAGAATTTCAGAGGCCCTGAGGTGCCATTCAAGTGGGAAAAGGGCCTCCATTCCTGACCACAATGACTCCAGTCCTCAAAGTGTGAATTAATTGGTAATGGGTAGCGCCTCCGCTCACAGTGCAAATAAACAGTACACAAACATATACTAAATTACATAAATATCCATTTGTGATCAAATCAATAGTACGCAAACATATCAATAAAAGTCCATTTGTGATCAAACATTGTAAATTAAAACAAACAGTGAAAAAAGAGGATATAAATAAATCAGTTCATAGTCCGAAGTATTGGTGCAAAAAAAATATATATATATAAAGAGCCAAAAATCTTCTAAAGTGACAAAGTGCTTGAAGGTGCTCATTAAAGTGCGCAAATGTTGTTCCAGGTGAGGCGTGCAGACTGTGCCAAACCCCCTCTGTGTCCCCACTCACCAGAAATCGTTGACCAGCTGCTTTTCAGTCAGTGGTCAAAAAGGCATATGTCAGTGGGGAAACCAGCAAGAAAACCGACACTGGATAATGGACCATACTCTTCATACACAGGGATGATGTCTGGATGGCTCAAGAACAAGAAAAAATCCTCATGTGTAGACCATTAAATGTCACTTTATTGCGCAATTAGAGAGCTACTTACAGGATAGTGGAATAAAAATAGCCTGTGAACAGTTAGTATCCACGGCGGCGTGCGTTCCACGCTCCCTCTCCACTCAAACCGGAAGTGGCGTAGACGAGAAGAAGAGAGGACCAACTCGCAGTTCTCTTGACATTAGTAGTGGCGTAGTTGGGACCCATAATTTTCGGAGGCCCTGAGGGGACATTCGGGTGGGAAAAGGGCCTCCATTCCTGACCACAGGGACTCCAGTCCTCAAAGTGGTAAGAGCCTCGAGGAAGCAGCTTTTAAAACGAGAATAAGTATTAGGTGCGGTGGTGTGATCGGAGCTGGGGTGAGACACCTGTTTAGAGTGCTGCAAGTTTGCCGGAAGCTGCCATATAGCCAGACTGGACCGTGCTAACCCTGGGGTAAAGTCCCATCCATGAACTGTATGTTTCTTTGTGCTGAAGATAAGCAGACTTTTCTTGCCTTGGACAGGAAATCTCCTCCATGTGGAAAAAAAATGTTTATGTAGACCCACTGGGCCTCAGAGCCAGTTGGGTGAAGACTTAACTTAAAATACAGCTTACAGCTGTGGGAAAAATGTGTATAACAAGTGGTAGGTCATATGAAGGAGCCAAAGTTTGTTCAGGCAAGTGCAGGGTACATCTTATTCAGAAAGGTGCAGAATAAAGTTGTCATCATAGTCACTGTTGTCTGGAAGTGGAGATGCAGGCAGCTGGGATCAGATTGGGAGCATGAGCCTGGTCCTCAGAGAAGCGGTCAAGTCCATATATTTTAGGCTGACATGCCAGGAACAAGTGTCACAGCTGAAGCAGCAAGTCTCCCTTAGTAGGTAGGGACTAAGTTCCTTGTACTTGACAGGTGAAATTGATGAGATTGTCATTGAACAATTGTACCTGGTTTGGATCAAATGTTGTACATTAGTGAGCATGAATAAAAGCCCACACCACAAGTGGTTAGGGGATATAGCTAGCTAGTGTACCTTAACCTAGAGGAGCATCCATTGCCTTAGGACAAACATGTCTACTGTTACTTAGTTGCCCCATGAGTTTATTGCACAATGCTATATTATATGACCAGGTAGCAGAAGATGAAGAGCAAAGGTGAAAATAGAGCTACATATGTTCTCTGAGAATGGGGAGACTGGTTTCTAGGCTGGAGTGTGATTAGAGGGAAGTGCAGGAAAAGTTAGTCCAGGCATTAATGGGGATGTGATCTGATAAACGGGCAAGATATCAGTCCAGGCAGCAAACAGACATGTGGTAAATATGCAGGAAATATGTTGGTCTGGCCAGTTCAAATACAGGCAAATGTAGGCATAGAGGCTACAGAAGCTAGTAAGGCATGAGGGAAAACCATAAGCTCAAGTGCAGGGCTTGTGATGTTTTAATAAAGTGCTACTTGAATGCAGAACTAATGGGAGGTGAGAATGAAGGAGTAAACTAGGCATCCCATTGCAAAGCAATGCCACATAGTCTGGGTCAGGGGTTGCATTGCCAGGATGTGGTAGCCAGAAAGTGGCACCCGAGGTGCAGCTATTGGTCCTGAGGGTTGGATGAAATGGAGCACCAAGAAAATTACTTTGTGGGAGAAAATAGAGATGGACATAGCCAAGAGAAAAATATACAGCAGGTACTTCAGCACAACAGAGATCTATATGCTTTGAAACCTTCCTAGCCCTACATTTTCAGAATCTGATGGTGTTCGAGAGAGCCCATGCCTTACTTCATACTTCACCCATTATTCGACATTCTACATATTGTGCACTTTCTTATGAATGTCACAATAAAAACCCTGGAGATCTCCTAAAATATAAAAATGATTACAAATTAGTAGAGTTTATATTATTCAGATAAAAAACGATTAGCAAATTAACACAATGTAAATATTCTCCAATGGAGGAACTGTGCTGGGAGGGGCTCAGTATGATTTTCTCATCAAATAACATAAAAGCCATTCAAATCCTCTTGTTTTTAACAAACTGAGACATATGGTATATTGTTCTGTAATAAGCAGTAGCTGCTAAATGATGCATTTAATGTGAACCCATCAGTGCTCAGACCAGAAAAGTTCACAAATTACAGTTAATAATTTGGGCTTGGCAAATGGACAATTGGTAAATGCGCCTTCAGCCCAACATCCCCTGGTCTTCAGGACTTAAAGAAATGTTTCTCAACTCCAGTCCTAAAGTACCCCCAACAGATCGTATTTTTAGGATTTCACCCACGTGAAATGGCTGTGGTAATTACTAAGGCAGTGAAACTGATCATATGAATACAGTAAATCCTGCGCCAGGACTTTAAATGTATGAAGACTGCAGCCTTCCGTTAACTTCCTACTAGAGGAAGCAATAGCAGATAAAATAAATGGGAATGGCGCTGTCTTTGGACCAACAAACTGTGGAGATTTAAACCTTATCCTTATTTTTACAGTATAAGATGAAACAAAAGCAGGCTATAAATATCAAATGTCCGTCTGGAGTCCGTAAAGATACATAAAGTGGATGTAAAGACCAATATGTGTAATGTAAAAAATTCTATTTCTTAGTACAATTATCCAGTGCTTGTGAATAATGTGGTGGTAAGTGCTCTTCCAGAAGTATAACAGGTAGGTGTGGAAACACTCGTGCTCTCCCCCGATGTGCCCTCACTTACCAAATTCTTCCCACCCCTCCAGGGGTATCTCACATGTGGTAAATGGGGTCTTTTGGTTCTTCAGAGCTCGGTTCCTTCTCCACTCTTCCCAGCTGGATTCCTCTCCAAACCTCCTTCGGTTGCTCGCAGCTTTCCTTCCCACAGGATGGCTTTCAGTCTTCCTCCAATCTTTCACGTTTCTCCCAGGTGTTTTGTGAGGCGATATGCGGAAAAACAGATGGACTTGATAGTGCAGTATTTTCCAAAAAAGTTATTTATTTGAAAGATCAAGCGACAAAAGTTCCAGGTAGTTTAAAATTGTACACATAAAAAAATTCCAACAAGATTTTTGTAGTAAGCAGGCTACACCTGCTTGAGGAAGGTGAGATCGCCTTCCTTCCTCTCTGTTAATTTTGCGCTCCAAGCGTTGGTATACCAGAAACCGGAAATGACGTATTACGTGCGGCCACGCCTTATGCGTTTCGTCATAAGACGTCGTCTGAGGCGGTGGCCATCTTTGTGCACCCTTTAGTTTATATACACCTCAGCAGAGGCAAAGGTTTTTTATATATTTTTATCATTTAAACTATGAAATCAGGGTTGATTGCACATTGAATTAGTATATTTTTGTATTTATTTTGATATACACTACACAAGTTTGTATGGACATTTTCAGCACAAGTCATAGAAGGCACCGCTTATGAATTTTAAGGAATAATCATTTTTGCACTGTAAAGCACTTTTTGCACATAATATATTACTTATATATAACACTAGCACTTTGTTGGTCCAAAGACAGCGCCATTCCCATTTATTTTATCAGTGAAACTGATCAAATCACTTGTGCAAAATAATGTGCAAGTCTGAAAACACGACCTGTTGGAGGTACTTGAGGACTGAAGTTGAGAAACGTTGACTTAAAGGGTCTATTGGGGCGAATGGTTGTGTTTTACTAAAGGACAAGCAAACAGTCACTTCCAGCAGTTTGAGGTCCTCTTGTGGTTGGAAAAGGATTAATAAAGCCAAACACTAGGCTGATGCAGCCCTCCTCTGACGTTGTGATCCAAAGTAAAACTACAAAACCAAAAGGGACAAGGCGGCATACGCACCTAGTGCATTATCAAACACATTTGTTAATGTAATAGGACCACTACAAGTGGATACTCACAATAGGTGTGCACCCTAAATCTTAAGCACATATGCGTGTCTTCATGTGTATATGTACTGATGGTGTCAATAGTTTTTATTTTTTTATGTTTTTAGGAGCCCCATTAAGTAGCTTGGTAAAATATCAGAGGTTTAAAGGGGGAATCTGCACCACACGGGGTGATTAGGGTATGCCTAGGCACACCTGGCACACCCAGGATACTCACAAAGTAGCAACTGATAAAATCCAATGAACTGCAAGATGCCATACAGTGTAAACGCACATACTCCGATAACATCATAGGGTTGTCAAGCTGACACGTTTTTGGGGGTGTCCCCCTTTCCTCAGAGCTAGGCCTAGCTTTGAGCCCCTGAAATACGTCAATTTGACAACACTATGATGTTATCAGAGTATGTGTGTCCACACTGTATGGCATCTTGCAGGTTCATTGGCTTTTATCAATTGCTACTTTGTGAATATGCACTTGTAGTGGTTATATTACATTAATAAATGTGTTTGATCATGCACTAGGTGTGTGTAACGCCTTGTCCCTTTTGTGTTTACTAAAGTATTCTATTTCACATTGCACTGCCCAAAACAGTGAAGTGTTCTACAAATAAACCATACCTTAGTATGTCACCTTCATTCTCGAGGTTCTGGAGGCTTGGAGAAAACTTCTAAAAGCTTTTAACAGCTTCTCAACTTTAAGAGCCCCAACTCTGTGTCTGGGATGAGTAATTGCCAATAACCAATTACATCCCCTGTGCCAGGGCAAGCTCTCACTCATCTGAGATATCCAGGCAAATCCTTCCTAGAAACTAAGAAAAGAAAATGTAACCTTTCAATTGAACCAACTTTTTGAAGCAAAACACGTAAATGTCTTTCTTCTCCGAAATCTGTGCATAATCTCTGTAATTATCATTATGCATTAAAGTCAATCTAAAAAAAAAAAGATGTAAGTAATGTTTGTTATGGAGTTGATCAAACAATTAATTAACAGATCCAATATTAATACACACAGAATTTTCAAGATAGATATTTACCTGTTGGATGATGACACCAGGACACAGATGATGTTTGATCAATTGATTTCCACTTCTGCCCCAACAAACATTGACATCTGGTCATCCACCAGTATTAGTGGGCATAAAGTATTATCCTGCCATTGTCCTGGTAACTCCTCGAACTGAGCTGCAACAAACTGGCAAGCAATGGGGCTGAGATTTGACTCTTTTCTGTCAAGATAGTTGCTTAGGGAGTCTTTATCTCTTGCATGTGAGGTGGAAGTGATGCCAGTTATCTGCTCCTGACTAGTTAAGGTTAAATCTGTTTTCCAGTGTTCCCCCATGAAACACAAGATTTCTGTCGATTTGCTCCTCTCACTGCAGTTTACAGCTAACAGACATCTAAACATTCTCCACAGACATGTGGGCAGTTTGTTCCATGGTGCTGGGGGGTCATTACAGTGAGTGTTTCTCTGCCAGGTAAAAAATTTTCTGAATGCCTTGTCTTTTGCCATGGCCACCTTCCAGGGGAATTCTCCTGTGATCATGAAGTAGAGCAGCACTCCAAAACCCCATACATCCAGCGTAGAGTCTACAGCCAGTTCTTTCTCACCATTGAGCTCACACACTTCAGGGGCCATGTAGGTGGTACTGCCAACCTTGAACCTAATCTCTTTTCCTTTGGTGCGAGCAAGACCAAAGTCAGTGATTTTCAAGCAATGACACTCCTGGTCAAATACCAAAACATTTTCAGGTTTTACGTCCATATGCACCAGTCCTTTCTCTGCAATAAACTCCAGAGCACTTGAAATCTGCATGGCACACCTCTTAACTTTGGTTTCTGGAAGTCCAACCTGCAATAAAAAAAAAAAAGTTGTTATTCTGAAAAAATGTCTAGAAATTACTACATTTATATATAATATGCATAATAAAATTGAATCAGACTTACATGGGGTGTAATGAGAAAGAACAGGTCACCAACTGGTGCAAACTCCTGGGCAAAAATGAAGTGGTCTTGGGTCTGGAGAACCATGTCAAAACTCCCGATGATGTTGGGATGAGATGATAGGTAGGAGGACACACTAAACTCCATCAGAAATTTCTTTTCACTTGTTTTTCTCTTGTGCATGATCTTCAGTGCCATACTCTGATCTGTAAATAGGGAATGTTCAGTATAGATTAAGCACAACTTGGAAACTTCACAACATGGAATCAAATGAAAACATCCACAACACCTAATAATTGGTCACACTTACTTGATGCTTTCTCCTTCGCCAGCAGCACTGATGCATATCCTCCACCTCCAAGTTCTTTTATGAAGTGGAATTTATTCTTTAAGTCTATTTGCTGCAGACGCTGCGATGATAGAGAGAAAAGTCCATTCAGAAGGATCTCCACCTCATGAGCAGCAGAAGCCATTTCGATCTGGATAAAAGAAAAAAATGTTTTGGCTCTCATTAAAATATGTAATATTTCCTTCACTTAATAAAACAAAACACACCATATAATAAAATACATACTACAATATTAGTGTGCAGCATGATTTATGGAGATATGCCACCTCACCACATGCCCATGAAGAGCATTCCAATGCATGTATAAATGGCACCTTAAAGTCTCATAAAGAATAACACAACATGGAAACCTGAGTTTTTTTTTTTGCTTGTTTTATACTTTCTATATAATGCAATGCTTATTTTATAATGGGATGTTTACAGGACTGTTTCTTTAAAATGCTGTTATGTTTTCTATTGAAAAGTTGACAGTCAAAAGCATGAAGGGGAGCTTAACATACTTTTAAGTTGTTAACCATTTATAAATGGTAATCCAAATATCCCACCCCACTATTTGTTTTGTTCTTAGAAAAACTTAGAAAGCAGGAATAAGGGAGATACATGAATTAAAGAAAAGCAAGAAAAAAAATAATAATATATATATATATATAAAATGTTGCCTCAATGTACTTTTCCATTATATTTCCCTTTTGCATGCCAGACAAGTAATTAAAAAAGTGAACTCTTCAATTCATTATTCCAATTCAGGAAATAATACAAGATCAAGGTCCTTTTCTGATGTACAAAATCTCTTCCTAAGTCTGGTCAGATCATAATTATCCATCAATGTTCTTGCATTTTTCCTAAAGATGGAAAGTGACCTGTGGGCTTCCTCCTAATCTTTTTCAAGTTAAACATTTCCAATGGTATGCCCCATTTCTTGGGTTCTTCCAGATGCTCCCACTGGTCTAAACCCGTTTACAAGCATTCTGGACTAAAAGGATTTTGGGTTCTAGATCGTTATCCTTTATTAATTGTAGCCACCCACAATCTGTCATCTTCTAGTGTGTGATTTTCTTATTTCATTTCATTTGTTAGGCCACCATCAAGGGGTTGGTTATTTTCTGTATTTCCTACACATTTGGATTATGAATCCTTATAATAAGCCTTGCTCAATAAGATCTGGCATGTGATATGCAATTGTGAGGTGACCTCCTTTCCGTTACTATCTCGCCTCAAAAAGACTTAATTCCCTTTAGGAGAATCTGGATTTCACCCATCTCAGGGGATTTATTATCCTTTTTCAGTCAGAAAAATGTAGTTTAGCTAATTGCGTCAGTTATGGTGACCTGACCTTTAGGAAATGAACTTGTTTGCAGTGACAGTGACTCTTTTTTGTGTTGGGCATGATTCTATAATGTTTCCTTTTTTATTGTTTCCTGAGGCTGATCTTGGACCATTCTATATACACCTATGATGTGATTAACTTTCTCCAATTTTTTTGTACCCATGGCCTTAGCAGGCAGCATGCATACCTTGCAATTGCTAGGCCTTTCAGGTTTTTATTATTTTTTTCATGTTTCAACCTGTTGTTGAAATAAAATCAGGACATAAATCTAAGGAGTATTTTTATATTTAACTTCACTTTCAATAAGTTTTTATTGAAATGATTGAATTTATCAATGGAAATGTACATACATTTTGTGTGTGTGTGTGTGTGTGTATATATATATATATATATATATATATATATATATATATATATATATATATCTTGATCATAGTATCAAAGTATGACAAGAAAACGCTAGGTTAACTATTATCAAAATTTCTGAACCAACTGTATCACCAAACAGCAGCTTAAGGTACACTCTCAACTTAACATTGTTTACTTTAGGTATTGGAGCATAGTCAGCTAAGTACAGGATATGGACCCGGCACCCCAATTGGGATACATTTAACATCACATGCACATGTGTTGCTTTTATGCTTAAGGTGGAATTTTGGGCACCACCTAACCAGCAAATATTAAAACTGCCCCCTGTCCTCTCTTAACGCCTATATGGACTGACTAACCTGCGTAAGACAGAACTGTATACTTACCTATTTTTAGGTAGCTTCAGTCCAGTCACATGGTTTGGCTCCCTGGCGTCAGCCAGCTGCAAGGGAGAGGAGGGAACACCAACAATGCTTGGCCCACTGATGCCAGGCTTTACCAGCTGTTGTTGGGGTGCTCTCTCCTCTCCCCTGTTACTGACAATGACTGACATGGTGAGATCACGTGACCAGACAGCCTTAAAACAGGTTAGTATACAAATCGTTCTTAGACAGGTTAGTCACAATAGGTCTAGGTGGGCAGGGGACATTTTAAAGATTAGTTAGGTGGTTTCTGGAATTCTACTTTAAGACTACAAAGTATTCCAAACTGGACATTGTAGCCATTTCTTTTGGATGGTAAAAGTAGTTTCCAAGTTATTACATTCAAACTTTTGAAAGTTCCGCTAACAATTTGAGAAAACACGAGAGAAGAAAAGGTGGGACAAGTAAACACTAAAAACATAATTTTATTTTGAAACCAGTGTAGCCTGAAATGAGAATTTTCAGTACACTCAAGGAGCTTAGATTAAAAAAAAAGTAGTAGCGCCATAATAAATAAGTGAAATAAATACATCTGTATTGTTAGGTTGCCATTGTAAAATTTACTGAAAAAGGAAAATTTTGTAAAACAGTTACATGCACAAATATAGACACAGGAATGTTAAAATTTGGAACTTGGAAAAAAATAAATTTTGATGTTGAATTGTTTAACGTGGAACTTTAATCTACAGTGTAACAGACAACCTAAGATGGAACTTTAATCTTATTTCAAACTTTAATGAAGAAAGAACATCTAGAGTAAAGCATGAGGTTGAATATGTTCTAAAAAAAAAAAATTTGCAAGATAATGTGACAATTCCGTTAATTTATGGATTTCTGAAAAAATGCACCCCTTTGTGTGGCAATAAATAACAGGCTAGTGGAAAAAAACCTCAAGCATTTTAAACAATAAAACTATGAGGATTATAAAAACATATGATTTTTGAAATGACTTGCCTTAAAAATGAAGGTATAGATGGTCTTCACTGCGGTATTCCCTGAGGAAATCTTTGTGGTCTTCACAAAATAAATTCTGCTGGGAAATAAATCACGTTTGCTACAAGCAAAATTAGATTCACTGAAATTACGGACTGGAGAGACTGATATATGTGCAGGGACAGAATGGAATTCCAAATTGATGGGAGATTCTGATTGGTCAACACACAGAGGAAGCTGCTCATTAACATATGACTGGAGAGTTTGGAATGGGATATAGAAGGGTGTAACAGGTAGGTCCATATGAATGGGGTTTTGTGTATTCAGTTGAGGGTGTAAACCTTACCCTGAAACTAAGACTTTCAAATGATTTGATTAACAAAACTGTTTCTATATACTTAGTTTTTCTAAAATAAGTATTCTAATACATATTAAATAATGGAGCAATTTGAGCATGTGTATCAAATATATCCTGCAATGGAGTATTTTACCTAAAATTAAAAATATAGATATATAAAAATATTATAACCACACCTTATAGATAAAGGTAGACTGGCACACTTTGGAAAACAATTTCTTCTAAAGATCACATAAATGATCTGTCTAAATACATTGAATATACACTCAAACATGTATTCACATATAAAGCATAATTATATATAATCCATTTTATAGTCTTTCAAGTGGATAGAATTCTATGACTTAAGATGCTCAAAGCTTCATAAACACTTAGCAGACTTCTATGGTGTACATGAATATAATATGCAAGCCGTGAGATGATATATGGAGTTCTGCTTATCTACTCAGTTAAAACAACCATGAAAAACCACAACATGGCATCAATTCAGATATTCACTAAATACATACTTTTATTTAAAAAACAATTCTAATACTGAAATTACTATTACAAATGTTAAAATACAAAATTAAAATTAAATAAATTGTGAGCACTTGGGAAAAACAACCTTGTGTTCAAATAGCGCTTGCCCAATATTTGACTGGTAGTTCACCTATAATAAATTGGGTAATTATAATATTTTCGTAGAAAACAATCTATGTTATGTATTTTACTATTAAAGTGCTAAACATGCAAACTCATGTGCAAATTCCATGAATTAAATATATCCATAAATAACACAAAACAATTGCCATATATCAAGCGCTGTACAAACCAAATAAATTATCCAGAGATTTGTGAAACTATAATAAAGTGCTAATCGTGCAAATTCATGTATGAAAATTCATTAAAAATATATATGTCCTTAATGTTCAATAGACCAGCTGCTGCATAGCAATCATAAAGTGCAAACCATACAAATGAATCTGCTTAACCACTTCAGCCCCGGAAGGATTTATTCCCTTCCTGACCAGAGCACTTTTTGTGATACGGCACTTCGTCACTTTAACTGACAATTGCGCGGTCGTGCGACGTTGTACCCAAACAAAATTGCCATCCTTTTTCCCCACAAATAGAGCTTTCTTTTGGTGGTATTTGATCCCCTCTGCGGTTTTTATCTTTTGTGCTCTAAACAAAAAAAGAGTGACAATTTTGAAAAAAATAAGATTTTTTTTTTTTTTTTGCAGGAATTTTCCAACAGTCTGGTTGTAATGAAGTCAATCAGTAGCTTGATTTCTGTACAATCAGCCTATACATACATGGACCAAAATGTGTCCGGTCCCTGCTGAATAGCTGAATTTTTGATACATGTATGGGCAGCTTTGGGCTGCCCAGTTTTCTAGGAGATATAGGCCAAGGAATCTATGGAATGGGGGGGCTGTTCATGGTTTTTGACCAATGAAACACATACAGAGCTTTGTTCTTTCCTTTTCCATAGACATGTGATGAATCCATAGACTTCGGTGTACAAGAGCAAGCGTCTATGAAGACCTGCGACTCTTGTTTTCACATCATGGAAAGGTCTTAGAAGTTCTTATTGCAAGTGATTCATGCACTCTGAGGATCAGGTGTAATAGTTGGGTTGTTAATATCAACTCCTGCACAGGTTACTAATTTCTGCAGTTGTGTCCATAACAATACTGGAAATTTGGCATTCCCTGAGGGCCACTGCTGGACACCACTCTTCCCAACAATGGAGGTCAACTTCCATAAACATGGTCATTGTGATGGAAACGGCAGTGGCAGTCACACCTCAGCCAGGTGTTCTCCCTCCTCTTTAACATATCAATTTTCACAGAACTGATCAGTTCTGTCCTGGGTGTTCTCTATGTAGCTGTAGAATATAAAGTGATTGTCCAAGTTTGAAGCAAAACCAAAATGTATTGTTTGTGAATAACACAATCTCAGTTGTGTTGTCTCATTTATCTACATGGTTGCTGTTTTATATTTTTCTCTCAAGTTTCAGATTTTCAGGTGCTTCTTTTAGAGGTCCTCTCTATGCAGTAGACATCCCTGATGAACAAAAGGTTTACATAAAGGGAAAGCTGTATAACAAGTATATTGTTCTCATATCATCTGTGCAGAATTGGAGAGCTATATTGAGATGAGGTGAGGTAAAGCAACATCGATAAGATGAAATCAGATTATTTATATAATGCTAGCAGGTAGGTTGTTATGGCAGAAGAGACTCCATATGGCCGTCTCTCCATGGAATCTCTCTTGCCTTCTAGATTTTTTCCTAATTGTACATTGACTGCCGTACAGAGCAGCTAGGCATGCAATCTCTACATGACATGATTAAGTGCTGGAACAAAGTTCTATCATACATGACCAGCCAATAGAGAAGGTTGAAGCCTCTGGACCCAGGTGGGAATGGAGCAACTAGGTGGAGCATGGACTTTGTGTGAAGTAAGTCTGCCATAATGTGCTAATATGATGTGCATACTTGCCCATTATGTTTTCAAAAGATTCAGAGTGGGACATTTACTAAAACTGGTTTCAATGCAGAGTTGCACCAGATTATGCAATCCCCAATCAACTTCCAGATTTTATTATCAAAGCTTAGCTAAACACGCTGAAGTTATAAGCTGCTTGGCTACCATGCACAGCTGCATGAGATTGCACCAGGTTTAGTAAATCTCCCACCATCCCTTCTCAATCGTTTCAACATGAACAAACCCTTATAATTAGGTTCATGTCTGTGAGAACTTCTGTTATAATTTCCATATCTATAGCTCACTGAACCTTGGGGGAATGGTCAGCAGGAAGAATGTTCCTTAAGGCTGGGTTCTCCCTTATGTGAATTGGATGCGTGTTTTGCCACATCCAATATGCATGACAGAAGACTGTGACCAGCTGGCAATAGAGCTGGTTCACACACATCCGGGGCAGCCCCGGTCCACACTAGAAAAGGGTCCTCTGCATCTTTGGCTCCATTTCAGGTCTGAATTCAGGCAAAAATGCAGACCTTATTCCCCCTGAAATAGAGAACAGGGATGCACTGGACCCCCTGCTGCAAGCCACCGCCGCTAGTGTGAATCCAGCCTTAGTCTGATGCACACCGGCTGCATGTCGGGTGGCATTGGCCGGTTCTATAGAAACCAGCAGACATTCAGCCCATGTGTACTGGAGTCTGGCTTCTGCTGAAGGGACATGACCGAAAAAGGGTCTACTGATCGGCTACCTATCAGAGCTCTTGGCCAATGGCTGAGAGCTCTGACCTGAGATTGCTGTACTAACATTGGATTGTTAGTACAGTGGCTCCTTCTGAGGTGTCGTCTTTTTTTTTTGTTCAACCCTATTGGGTTGAACTAAAAAAAAACTACTGGTGTGTGCTAGACTTTACATTTGTGTTATATGGGATGCATCATTGCCTTACACATAGCTAAAAAGATGATTGATGTCAGTGGCAACCAACCAATGAGGCAGAAATTGCTCCTTGTATGAAGAACCAATAGTAAACTCTAGAGAGACCTAAGGGATCTACAGAACCCTGGTAGAGAAAGGTTAATCTAGGTGAATTCTCTTGCCTAGTTTTGACCAATGGAGCCCATTCTGTAGAGATTTCTCACTTCTAATACAACATACTAAGGTTAAGGTTTTCTTTATGTCATGGCAGGATCCAGTGTTGTGTATTGTTTAGAGCAGGGGTCTCAAACTGGTGGCCCTCCAGCTGTTGAGAAACTACAAGTCCCATCATGAGTCTGTATGTGGGAGTCATGCTTGTTACTGTCAGTCTTTCAATGCCTCATGGGACTTGTAGTTCAACAGCAGCTGCAGGACCACCAGTTTGAGATCCATGGTTTAGAGTAATTACTGTATATGTAACCCAGTTTTATAGTATGGTACTCGGAAGCATCAGTTTTGAAAGGTATTTTCTTCAATATTCTTATCCAGAGAGGTCCCTTTAATCCACATCAACTAAACTATCAGTGTACAATATTACTGAAAATAGAACATAATGGTATAAAAGAACCAGCAAGAATCTACAGCCAATGTTACAATAAGAGTTGTTTTTTTCTCAAAGTATCTGGTTGGTTTTCCTCCTTGTATTCATTTAAGTATCTGGTTGGTTTTCCTCCTTGTATTAATTATTCAGTCTGCAATCAGGTAAAAGATGAAAAAAATGTTCTATCATATTAGCTATAAAATGGCAAATTCTAATTTTAAGGCCTCATACACGCGGGCGTATGCAAAAAAATAAGCAGAACGTCGGGCCCGACATCAGCGAAAAATTAGCATTTTGCATCAACGTTCATGAGCGTTGGCGTTTTAAAAAAAACAGTCCTCTATTTTTTAACCTGAAAATGGCGGTGTCAAAAACACTGGTTAACGTCGGTACGGCGTTAATGAGCGTTTTGCCGGCTTAGCGTCAAAAACACCAAAACGATAGCCTTGTACGTGCTGGTCCCACGTTCTATTTACAGCTCACTAATGCCGATGCCCTATACAGCTCAAAAACATCAGCGTTTTTATGGGGCCATTGAATAACATGGAGACCTACTAAATAAACGTGTCTGTAAAAAACACCCGTGTAATGAGGCCTAAAACTCAGTAAAGTATTTTGGTTTCAGCATGTTTAATCCTATCACCTATTCTCTAGAAAATCTGTTTATATGCAAATCAGTAAGAACAAGCCGGGGTTATTTACACATCATTTTACATTATAATTCAGCCAATGGAATTGGAAACTCTTCATTCTTTAGGCCTTTCCCACCCGTCTCCTTTGTATAAAGTGGGCCTCTCCCTCTTCTGATCAGTGACTTCTTCCAGAGATTCCGGTATACTCATCTACTACAGCGCAGCTCGAGATTTGGTGACGTCTGGCATTGATTTGCAGGGGAACTTAATACCCAGAGAAAAAAAATTGATTCCTTCCCAGCTGAATCCCCCCCACATTAAGGTAAGACCACTTTCATCTAATCAATCAATGAATCTTCTTATTTAATGAACATTCTGATCCTGCATGAGGTGTATGTAACAAATATACAAAAACAGATATTAGAAAAACTAAGAAAGGGGGCAATGAGTGGAGGTCCAGGTCAGGCTAATATGTAATACAATATATACTAAAGACAGGATAGTCATTGGAGGCTTGCCACGGTTAGTCTGATAAAAAAAAGTTGTTTGTAATACAGAATATGTAATAAAGGGTGAGGATGTAATTTGTGTGATGTAATACAAAGAGAAACACATTTGTCTTGGTGGTCAAGTAATATATATTTGTTCTAATGCTCCTATTAGAAGTATATCCCAATCCTTTGCTATGAAAGACTCTCTCAACAAAATCCAAGTACAACATTTTACATAATGATCTCACTGAGAATTCCCTTCACTTCATTTCACAAAATCTGTCAGTGATGCTATGAGGTCTTGACAAAAGGTTTCCAAAAAGAGATGAGACGATTGAGTACTTGGATGTTATGACATCACCCATGGTTATTGTGGATCATTCAGGGACTTCACATTTTTGGGGAGAATGTTTTAGGGAAGTGTCACTAATATCTTCTGATGGCCTTTAGCATGGCCTCTGATGTCTTGTCCTGTGTACAAAGGGTGAGGCAACCATTTTCCATATTTTACACAATGGTTCTGATTAAAATTACACTTCTTACCTGGCTGAGCTCTGTGTTCATCCTCCTGTAACCAAACTGGAAATTCGGCATGGCATAGATGGTTGGCAACAAGAAAGCAGAGTATCTCTTGTAGTTAATTCTTATGGTATGTTTCTTTCAGGAATATTGGGGTCACCAAGCAGCTGCTGCCAGCAGATACACCATTCCACCAATGCCAAACTATATTCATTATTTCTTTTATTATTGCATTGGATGTGGATGTGCTGCTGGAAAAACATTTGGTTGTTTGGAAGCGCTTACAGATTCAGTCAGCATTTTTGTTGTATGACCCACCCAACAGAAGAAAATTACTATCTTCATTTTTTTTATTAGAAAACACTGTGCATTGTGCTGAGATAAAATGGTAATGTTTTAAAAATATAATCGTACAAGAATTGCTGGAAGATCCTAATGAGCCTTGCATTCCTAAATAGGGAAATTTTATTGAGCTGGCTAATCGTGATTCCCTCTTACACCTCTTAGCTGCCTCTACTGCGGGTGCTCAAGATTGAATCCAGTGGATTCTGTTCATAGTCCTCACATTTCCATTCTGTGCATGGAGTGTTTGAGAAAGACGACGTGCCATAAATACAGGTGGATCAACTGAACAAAATGTAGTCATTTTCTCAGGATTCAGAAGAGGTGAGATGATGAGGAACTTAAAAATATTGCCTATCAGGATTTCTGTATTCTACCTCAATGGTATACTTCATCTTATGTCACTCGTTTATCACACAAGTCTGTCTGAATGAAAGACTTTATTTCACCGATCAGTGCCAATAGCCATGGTTCTGATGACATATGTGTGGACAAATTTATAAATGAAAGATATAAGTAATATACTGTATGTTTTATATAGGTTGGAGTTAATAGGTGTGTAATTTTACTATCTGGTTAACTGTCTGCTTCCAGGATGTGGGAATATAATGAACTGTATGTAAGCAAATGAAAATGAGGTATTCAGTTAGTTCCAGATCATATGCTAAATAAAAGACAATAGACTGGGAGAAGTCCTACAGAAAGATGTATTTAAATAATTGGGGCAAACTCTCCTTTGTCTCCAGATGCCAGATTCAACGCCTTCCATTATTATATGATCAATAGGGATAGCTTGCTTGTGTTGTGCATATGTTGACCTTGTGAAGCCCTGCAACACCTGAATATTACACATTTTCAATCTCAGCCACAAACTCCAATTAGCTCATTAAAACTTTGCATTTAAAGGGAAAGAATGTATTAAAATTGAAAATATGAAAGTATCCAATCCACAGAGGACTAGCCTAATTTGATCTAGGTTAACGAGAGCCATCTACTCAGCCATATAAATAATGACATGATAGTCTTTTGAGTATTTCATATTTATATATATTTAACTGTGGGTAACAATTTTCAAATTTGATACATTGCTATAGTTTTTCCTTAAAGATTTGTTTAAAGCTCTAACCCGTTTTTATTTTTTTGCTCTCCAGGACACTATGGCCTCCATTGACCATGATGTAGAAGGTCTTCTGGAGAAAATGGTCTCCTTCTCCTCACATAGTCTACAACAGATAGACTTAGAGGAGTACTTCCTCATTGTGAAGGAGCTTGGAAAAGGTGGTTATGGAAAAATATTCTTGGCTAAGGACAGGAAAACAGGTGAGTGAATTCATCAAACTACGAGTAATGAGCCGAACAGCACTGAATTTGGTTTGGCAGAGGTTCAGCAAACTTCAAAGAAGTTCAGAGGCCGACTCTGACAAATTTGGCTCCTATTTATTTCTATGTTGTCCAAATTGAAAATGCCCATTTTGTGCGCTAATACGAAAAGGGGTGTCAAAATTAGCATGAGGGATGAGCACTACTCTGGGTAACATACAATATCAATGGAACTTTTTTTCAATATTCCATTTGGCCAGGAGCAGTCATTATTTTTTTTTTATTTTTTTTTATTAAAGTGAAACATTAAAAGTATTCAATTCCTTTAATAAAATTATTTGGGGTGTCTTAACCCTGCCTGTGAAGGGTCTCATTTCTGCGATGTATAGAAATTGCTGCAGAAACACTGACAATACGAATAAACGTTTTAACATATTTGGCAATTGACATGCCATTCCCAGTTTTTTGTTTTAAGGGAAAAAAAAGCACACAGACACCCCAAAGAGTCTATTTGTTTTAGGGGCATTTGGAGGTGTTTGTGTACTTTTAAAAAGCTGGCAATGAAGGTCATTTGCTGGCAATATATATATATTTTTTGTAACTGTAATTTTAGCTATAGCACTTCCTACAGCGAGTACGAGATCAGACCCTTTGAGTCTGGTATGGATTTTAAGGGAGTACCTTACTCGAAATAAATGTGTGAGGGCCTCCAGGAAATTATACCAAACCCTTTAGGTCTGGTACAAATTTTATGGGGGCACAAGCAAAAAGAAGTGTAATGTCCGCTTTAAAACCAATACTAATACTTTAATCAGAGGGGGGTTGAGTGTGTGATCGCTCTTCTGAACCATACCAGGTCACATGTCCTCAACATTTGGGAGTATCTTACCAGTAGGCACCCCTTGCCCTAAATGTTTGACATTAATCTCAACAGTCAGTGTTTGGTCTGAGTGTTTGCTCAGATTGAACAGTGAGCACTACATCAACCACGGTTTCAAAATTCTCTACAAACATTAATGTATATGCATGTTAATTTGATCTGCAAGACCTAGACTTTTTCCAAGAGGTGACTAATTATAGTTTTACTCTAAAATAAAAGGAGCAGTAAAGTAGAATCTCTGTGCAACACTATTAATGAAAAATAGCCAGTATATACTGTCAGCAAACATGACCAAGTGATAAAAATTATTTAAACATTTAAAGAGATGTAATAAATTCTATTTAATTTAATACATTTTAATATGGAGGAGTGGGCATTCCTAGACAGGCTGTATATTAATGGTTATGATCATCCTTCATTATTAAAAGAATAGAAATCCAATAAATTAAAGAATCGGGCCAGGAACAATAAGGCTGGAGAGGAAATTATTATTATTTTCTTTTATCTCCGTAGTGCACTGCACATACTCAACACCAGGTGCAATAATAAATGAAGCCCACAAAAACAAGTGTACCCAAAGTCCTCCTCCAAAGAGAGAGAACTATGAGCTTGATCCCGCTGAGGCACAAGACTCCTGATACGTACTGTGGTACTCATAGTTCACCCTCCCGAAATCAGACAGACCCTATTCTTCAGGGGACATGTAGAAGCAAAGTCCATCCAAGTACTAGGTGGGTTCCCTAAAGGAAGACCTCCTGGGAGGGGGGAGAACCCAGACCATAAGGTGCACTCCCCCAAGACTCCAGGGTAAGTCTGAGGCCTGTTATTAATCAGAATTGTGTAAAATTATTATGTGCCATGTAAAAAAAAAGTCCAGAAAAAATATGTGCTTTGGGGTGCCAAAGTGGAAGTCAATGATTATCCTTCTGGCCTGTATAAAAATGTATCCGGTCCCAGCCAAAAAGCATTGCCTAGGAGGCAGGTTTGAAAAAAATGTATAAGGGTGCTCTGACCAAGGTGCCATACTTAACAGTCATTTACCCCACAGTGAGCTTTTCTGGCACCTTTGGACTGCCACTCCAAGAGCACAAGAACCATGGGCTTTTCTGAGGCTTGTGAGAAGTGTGCAATGAAATCAGAGTAAGAAATTTCAGTACAGGAGAGGTTCTTGTACAACTGTGTGCTTTAAAAATCTTCCAGTTCTTGATCTAAGGTAAATTCTTTTTTTTTCAAAGACCACAGAATGGCGTTGAAGGTCGTGGATAAAAACAGAACCAGTCAGCAGTCTTTCCTCCGAGAGTTCAGTATTTCATTCTTACTTTCGTCTCATCCCAACATCATCGGATGTTATGGGACCGCCTTCACCACCACCGACCACTTTGTCTTTGCCCAAGAACTGGCCCCTGTTTGTGATCTATTCTCCCTGATTATACCAAATGTAAGTACATTAAGATACAAGTATTGAAAAAGTTGTTTTTCTTAGTTTTGGATATCGTAGAGTAGATATAAAACTCCTGTAGATCTTATTTTATATCCTCTGTATCCTTTGTGGAGATTTCCATTCACTTCCTGTCCCAGAGATGAAACAGGAAGTCAGAGGAAACTCTATTCGTAGACAATAGAAGACATGTTCCCTTTAACCACTTGAATACTATGCACTTAGAACACTTTCCTACCAGACCAATTTTTAGCTTTCAGTGCTGTTGCTCTTTGAATGACTATTGCGCTGTCATGTGACGCTCTACCCAAACAAATGTTTTATCATTTTGTTCCCACAAATAGAGCTTTCTTTTTGGTGGTATTTGGTATTTGATCACCCCTGCGGTTTTTATTTTTTGCGCTACAAATAAAAAAAGACCGAATATTTTGAAAAAAAAATTCTCTGTTTTTGTCACAAAACTTAAATAAGTAAATTTTCTCCATCACTGATGGGCACTGATGAGGCTACATTGATGAGGTGGCACTGATGATGAAGCACTTCTATGCAGCAATGATGAGCACTGAACAGCAGCACTGATAGGCATATGCACGTATAGGGGCCCATTACCTGGTGGTCCAGGGTGGCATCTGAAGGTGGCACTGAGTGCCATCCATATTGGGCACTATGCCCTTTACCTGGTGGTCTAGAGTGGTCTCCTTGGTGGTCCTGATCAGCTCCCTGGTGGTCTAGTGTGGCCATCCTAGGGGGGGCTATGCTGATAAATCATCAGCACAAACCCCACCCTGTCAGGAGAGCAGCCGATCGGCTCTCCACTGCTCAGGTCTCCCTACCCCAGTACAGGAAAAGCTGATTAACGGCTTTCCTGTGCTACACTGTGACCAGCCGTGATTGGTCATGGCTGATCACATGGTAAAGTGCTTTGAGATCCGTAATGCGGGGGTCAGACTGACCCCCACACCACCGATTGCCGCAATGCGCGTACCCCCCGGCATGTTATCCTGAGGACTTCATATGATGCCCAGTCAGGATAACTGAACCACTTCCTGGCTATCATTCTGCATACGGCGTTCGGAAAGTGGTTAAATACAAAAGCCAAGTGTAAATCTTCCAAACTCTAATATTTTTAGTTTTCCATCACTTTGTAGTAATTCGTGCTCACTGGGATATTTCGAGAAGGTGAATCTCCTTAGGGAATATACTGTATAAGACAATATATAATCCCTAGTCTAAAACTAATCTAGCTTAAAAAAAAAAAAAAAAAAAAAAAATTACATACTGTATACTTTAACTGTTTCTGGGTAAGTATGCTGCTTTTTTTCTTATAGTCTACCCTAAATCTATTGTGTTTTTATTTTTTTTAGGAGGGAATTCCAGAAGACTCAGTAAAGAGATGTGCTGTCCAGATCTCCAATGCTCTTGAATTCATAGCAGAGAAAGGACTTGTACATATGGATATGAAGCCTGAAAATATTTTAGTGTTTGACCAGGAGTGCCACTGCATCAAGCTCACAGACTTTGGCTTTGCTGGGGTCAAAGGGACAGTGATTAAAACTAAAGTTGGCAGCATTTCCTACATGGCCCCTGAAATGTGTACAATGATCACGTCTGATGGGTTAGCTATAGATGGCAGCCTTGATGTGTGGGCGTTTGGAGTACTCATCTACTGCCTACTTACAGGAGAGCTTCCATGGCAGGTGGCCATGACTGATGATGAAGCATATAAAAGTTTTTTTGACTGGCAAAACAGCTTCAAGGTGGATAGTCCTCCGGAATCATGGAGCAAGGTTTCCACTGGGATACGAAGGATGTTTATTGATGTTTTGGCCATTGACTGTACTAAAAGAAGTCAAAGTGTGAAAGTTCTAAAGTACATGCATGAAAGCTGGAAAGACGAGACCCCAGATTCAGCCTTAAGGAAAAAAGATGAGAATCCCATACAAAGCAGTTCCTCTGTGCAACCCAGGGAACCCTTGCATGAGGCTTCCAACCTGAACACCTCACAGAGTAGCGTTTCCATTACATCAACCCTCAGCAACTTGTCTTGCCTCTTGTCCACAGAGACTTTTGGATCTCAGACTGGGATGGCTCCAGTGTCACTAAAGGACAACGTGGCAGACACAGCAAACATGTATGATGATAAATAAGGATGAGCTCAGAGTTTGGTCTGAATGCAAGTTCAGACTGAACATTGGCTGTTCAGATGTTTGTTTGAACACCAAATGCTTAGGGCCGTTGGCATGGACAAATGTGACAGCTTTATATTGTCAGTGGTTACTAAGGAAGTAGCAGCTGCTTGCACCAGCTTATGTCCCTACCAACAACTGACAACACCTGACTTATTCACTTACATGTCCAAGAATATGGAAATGGTCCGGAAATGGAGCTTTACATCTGTTAAAACTGTATTGTATAACAGATTTTAAAATTGTAAATGTTGTGTATAATTGAATTCTATTTTCTATTTTGTATGCTTTGCCTATGTATTGCTCATTGCAATTGTGCACACGGCACTAATAATGTTTTCATTACATGTTTGCATTCTTTCAAGTCCTGATTAGAATTAGTCTGCCTATGTCACTCCCCTTGTTACCATAAAAGTATTAATTAATATTAATGTGATACCTATGTAATCGTGTATAAAAAAATTAAATTGTGCCGAAAAAAACAGAACAGTTATGAGAAAAATGCTGAGTATATCTTTTGTGTCTGTTCCCTACTGCATTAGTAATTTGGAACCACTAAATAATATGAGGATAGGAGTTGCCTATCTATCAAATTTTCAGAACACATCACTTTCTAATTATGGCCATATTGGGCAATGATGTCACCTGTATCCCCACTAATTCATTTATAGAGCTGATGACCGCTCAGGGAGCTGTTGTTCAGTTTTGTGTACTGTCTTTTCTATGAGTCGGTGGGGGGGGGCAGGCATCATGATTGACAATGGATTTAAAATGAGAGACTTTTCTTTGTGATTTTTATGTTTTAATAAAGGATTTATCAAATATTTGAGTGTCATTATTTTGGTGACTTTTTCTTCTAAATAAGTAGTGTACTATGTACCCCATATTAATGCACGTGGGGGTTGGTATCTATGGTCCCTATTATTATGAAAGGGGCTTTCAGATTCCGATAAGCCCAATGCCCCCAGTTCCTCACAACCACCTGCCAGGGTTGGATGGATGAGGCCCTTGTCCTTATCAACATGGAGGGCATATTTTTCTTATAAGGACCAGACACTCATGGCTTTCCAATAAAAGATTGAGCTATATTTTACTTTTCCCAGCTATAATAATTGTCTTTCTAAAGCAGAGGGGGAGAGACAACCTCCTCCTTTTTCCTATTACCCTACCTCTCCTCCACCCCCCTCTCATTATTTTTTTTTTAATATCAAAACATTACCCAAGGACCGGTAGTCATCAGTCACCTCTCAATGGTTGAAGTCACCATGATGTTACCACTAATGGGTTAAGGGATTGACACTTCTACATTATTACACTAATATATTAAGCATTGCAAGCCCTAGAGGCCAATCTGTTTGGAGACTACAATACTGAATGTTTGTCAAAATAATTGGTACTTCATGATATTATGTATGTTTCTCATTCTGTACTGCTGCTTTTCATAAATAAAGAGTTTTTTTTTTTAAATGGAGGGTGCGCATCTTGCCAAAGGGAGACCCCTCTGGCAAAGTATCTTGCCCCTATATTAACCTGCTTGACAGTATTCCCGAGTGTGGCTCGGGGTGAGTTTTCACTGCAAATAGCGGTAAACCCGAGCCACACTCGGGATCGCATCGCTGGATCCAAGGCTGGGTTACTAACCTTGTCCCCTGGATCCAGCGATGTCTCCCCGCTGTGTCTGCGGGCTCTGTCCTCCACCCGATGCTTCTGTGTGCCGGGCTCCATTCCCTGCGAGCGTCACGTCGCATGGGGGCGGAGCCAGGCGGGAAATTCAAAAAGTGAAAGACACAGCAAACATATTGTATCAAATAATTTCACATCCCATTTGTCCCTAGTGCTTTGTCCAGTGCCCTGCATGCACTTTTATATTATATATGCCATTCTTTCTGCTTGGAAACTTGAGAATGTCCATGGCAACCAAAAAGTGTCCCTTTACGTCAAAAGTGGTTTTTGATCAGCTAGAAAACAACGATAGTAAATGAGAATCATTTGCAGAATTGAGTGATACTGATTTTTGGGGAAATTCATCATCAGACACGACAGCGACAATTCTGCAACTGAGCAAATTTCAATGTTTTTGGTTTGATTACATTATTGAATACATTTTATTACTATTATTATTTTTGATTATTTATAGTTATTTATATTATAATTTATGATTTCATGTTTCAAACTTTATCATACCCAGGATGTCTACTAGACTCTGGTTTGGACAGATTTAAGTGAGTTATTCCTAAGAATTACAGGCCTACAATATAAAACGCCAAATTTCCATGCAAAATAATGGTACCGCTTTCAGCACCAAAAATCTGAAATAATCATCCCGCCAGGGAGGTAAGAAAAGAGCCTCTTCCCCACAAACCTGGCACAATGGTTGTGGTAGTTTGTGGGAGGGGTTTATTGGAAATATGAAAGCTCCTTTAATAATAGGGGGATACCCAGATTTAAAAAAAATAATAATAATAAATTATAAATACAAAGAGGAGTCCTTTTGTTGTTATTGCCCCATAATGTATATTCGTCGTCAATCACATCATCCAGTGATGTAAATCCACATCACTCTCAATGCCCGCTGACCTACCAAAAAGAAAACAAAAATGCCACCCGCCAAAACACATCTAGCCTTTTGTTTGCCTTCCAGCAAATGACAGGGCACATTAATGACAGCTGTCATATATAAGGGTCTCTAGAGTAATGTCATTGATAATATATGGTCTCAAGGACTTATTGGGATCATGTGATTTCCTTTACTAAATATTGGCCAGCAAGTGGGATTGGGATTTGGCTCTACATTGGGAACCTTTTTTCTTTTATTAAAAGGTCATCAAAATTGGCCCTTCAGCCCTCACAGTTTGTTCCCTTTTGGGGCGAGGTGAGGGGAGAGCCCCTCAGCCCACCACAAGATGTACAAATATTCTAACAATGCTTTAAACTGTACATAAAAGATCACTAATGGTCTAGGACATTTGTTAAAATCCTAAATATGTACAATGTGGATTCACTGTGAGCATCAATTTAATACTCATTGTTACTCTTCTTTTTTTGTACATTATACTGTGAAAAAATTGCTAATAAAAATTATTGAACCGTAAAGCCCCGTACACACGGTACAACGGTCATACAACCAGCTTGTTGTACGATCATCCAACCGTTAATACACAACATCCGTGGTACAACGGTTGTACAACTGAAGTTTGGATGAGCAAACTTTGGGTTTATAGCAAGCGTTTCTACGACTGTTGTACCGTGTGTACAGAGACGTTGGTCCAACAAAGCTGTACGTTGAAAACAGGAAAAACTGGGAAACCTACGTTCCCAATTCACAAATCACATTCACCTGAACTTCCTCGTTATAGTGCACATCAGTACGCGAGACACAACAGCCAACATACGATTTTGGACGTCCGGTCATACGACCGTTGCACCCATGTGTACAGGGCTTAAAAGGTCATCAAAAATTGAATGTTTGTGTTTTTTTTTTACGTTGACAATATTTTAACCTGTACTATCTTTGGTGTCCATTACTGTTAAAAGGGTCTTCCAGATTTGGGTAAGCTCCAGCCTGCAGACTTCGGCAACCACCAGGATAGGGTTGTGGGGAAGAGGCCCTTGGCAAGATACCCCCTACCCATTTGTTGAAGGCATGTGGCCTGGTATGGGTAAAGAAGGGGGAGCACATGGGAGTATTCTCTTAAAATCTGTATTAGACTCAAACTGTCAGGTGTGCATTTTGAGGGGACTATTTTTTTTATTTTTGCTGTAGGACATGCTAAAGCAAAAGCGATGGTTACAAAAAAAAATGATAAAGGTTAAATTGCCAGCAAATGATGTTTCATTGACCATTTTTAAAGAAAAAATGTCACGCATAAATATCCAAATGTCACCTAAAAAACATAGTAGACCCCTAAGGGTGTTTTAAGGGGGCAGAGTATATTGGAGGACCTCTGGAATATGTTTTTTATTTTTTTTACAGTTTAATTTCCTTCACAACCCCTTTCCTACCTTAGGGCACCTTAGCATGACCCCTTATTACCATGTGAATGTATTGGTCAGTTTCACCCTGTGAAAGTTCTTTCTGTTCTATAAGTAGATTAACATTGTCCAAGTTTTTAGTTTGTAGCAAAGATGATTGTTAATGAATTAAATTACAAACATACAAAAGACCATAATAATAAAATCGACATTAACAATTTAAAGGTAAATGTGTATGCCAGGCTACACAGAAATGTCACGGTGTAGACCTCCGTTTTCATTTTAAATCAAACTAAATTGGGTTTCAATCTGAGTTTTTTTTTTTACTTCAACTGAATAAAAAAAAAATAAAGTTTGATTTTCATACAATGTGTTTTTTTATTTCTAAGAGTCTTTTTTTATAGGATCTGTTGTGAAGGTGTGTTGGACATTCGTTCCTCTGTATATTTTGGCCTTCATTTTAAAAAAAAGGATTCACTCTTTTGAAAAATATGGCAGACGGGAGAATTTTGTTTGAAAAAGTAAATTAAGTAAAGTAAGTAAAACATGTAAAAGATCATAATAATATAATAATAATTAGCAATTTTAAGCAAAATGTGTATGCATGCCTACAAAGTCATGTCATGATGTAGACCTATGTTTAATTTTACTTCAGAAGAAACTAAATTAAGCTTCAATCTGAGATTTTTATTTCACTGGAACATATTTTTTAGATTTTTTTTGTAAAAAAAGAACACATTTTGACATGGCTTTTTATGTTTAGGATTTTAAGAGCCTTTTTAAAGGGATTTATTGTAACCATTTACTAGACATTTGTTCCTCCAGATTGTATGGCTTTTATTTAAAAAAAAAATGAATTATGTTCTTGGTAAATGTGGAAGATGGGAGAATTGTGTTTAAAAAAAAAAGTTAAAAAGATTTTCCCTTCTTCATCTGCATAGAACATAATATATTTCACTAACAAACATGATTCATCCTTCACATTTCGCTAATAAACATGAAACATCCTTCACATTGACGTTTATCCAATTTAATGTCATGAAGATAAAAAACATATTCCCTACATGACTAGGGCTAATCAGGAAGGGTTGTTTCTTGTTTTTTTGTTATAATACGTTTTTATTGATTTTCAGGACAGAAAAAACAAGTACAAAATTACATATAGCCATATAAGGCAAAGGTGATAACATAAGGAAAGCTATACAAATGTGTCTGGCCATCTATCGGCACTTGTGGCGTGACAACACCTCACAATAAGTCAAAGTCTGATGTTCATTTTCATGGTTAACTAGGGGTAGGTGGGTCCCTCTCACCGGCACCCCAAACGGGAGCTAACTGTGCCGGGCAGAGGGGGCCACCCACTATCCCTTCCGTAGAAATGTTCTTTATCTTGTGACATCACAGGGGTCAACGATGAACATTAACCACTTCAGATCCTTAGGACGTCCATGGACTTCAGTGGTGATATCTCAATGATGCCGGCACCTGCAGGCATCATTGAGGTATCATTTTTTAGAGCAGGCAATTCCCATCACCGTAAGAACAATCATAGCGGCAGGTCAGCCACTTGATCGTTCTTACAGGCGGCGGGAGCGGACGTCCCCCCCCTCCCGCCGCCCTCCGTTGCTTCTCCCGGCTCACCTGAGCGATCGGTGACCAGGAGAAGGAATCGCCTGCCGCCGGATCTTGAAGACAGAGATTTCCGAGGGACAGATGTCCCTCGGTCATCTCTATGGCTCTCGGAGGCCCAGGCGCACGTCGTGATGTCACTTCCGGGTCTCCGAAGTAAACAACAGCCGTTAAAGGGGAAGGAAAGGCTGAGATCGTCTGTTTTTTTTTCTGATCTCAGCCTTTCCAGCCTGTAGGAGAGATGTGGGGTCTTATAGACCCCTGCATCTGTCCATAAAGAGGACCTGTCACTCACTTTTCCTATTACAAGGGATGTTTACATTCCTTGTAATAGGAATAAAAGTGATCAAAAAAAAAAAAAAAATTAAAGTGAAAGTGTAAAAATAAAAGTAAAATAAGAAATAAATAAAACATTTTTTTTTAAAGCGCCCCATCCCTGCGAGCTCGCGCACAGAAGCGAACGCATACGTAAATCGTGCCCGCATATGTAAACTGTGTCCAAACCACACATGTGAGGTATCGCTGCATGCGTTAGAGTGAGAGCAACAATTTTGCCCAAGACCTCCTCTGTAACTCAAAACACCTAACCTGTAAAAAATTTTAAAGCAGCGCCTATGGAGATTTTTAATAACCAAAGTACGGCGCCATTCCACAATGTGACATGTTGGGTATCTATTTACTCGGCGTAACATCATCTTTCACATTATGAAAAAAAATTGGGCTAACTTTACTGTTTTGTTTTTTTTTAATTCACGAAACTGTTGTTTTTTTTAAAAAAAAAAACGCGTTCAAAAAATCGCTGCGCAAATACCGCATGACATAAAAAGTTGCAGCAACCGCCATTTTATTCCCTAGAATCTTTGCTAAAAAAACATATATAATGTTTGGGGGTTCTGAGTAATTTTCTAGCAAAAAAATGATGATTTGTACATGTAGGAGAGGAGTGCCAGAAATGGCTTGGATCTGAAGTGGTTAATTGTAGCTATTCTATGGTCATACCATCAGCACCTGGGGCAAATCCGAATCATATCCTATCCAGGATTTAAGTCACTGATGAACACCTTTTACTTCAACATGAGGAATAAAGAGAAAAAACAGAGAAGAATAGAAAGATGTGGGGGAGGGGGTAGTAAAGTATAGAGAAGAAGAGAAGGAAATAGGAGAACTGAAGAACAGTTCAGGGAATTCCCCACCGGCAGGGGACGGAAGATATTATGACCAGTATCCTAAACAGTTGCATATGATTGACTACATTATACATAATACAATGTGGCACACTACCAATGCTAGAGGCTCAATGAAGGGGGGGGGGGTGGTTGGCACAAAGGCAGAAGAGGGGGGGCCCCCTGCCGACCCTGTGACAGGGGAGGAGATAGTATCCTTGAAGACGCTTGTAGTCTTAAATTCGGGTTGTTTCTTGTTGCTTATTATCATTGGTGTGTGGAATGATGGAGCAGCCATCATCTACTGTCTTCCATGGCCTTTATCTTAATGAAATAGTAATTATAATAAAGAGGTCATAACCTCTCTCATCTGCCCAAACCATCGGTGTTAAACTGCAAGCCTCAAAGTCTCCCAAAAGGACAATTGGCCCATCACAGTAGATTATAATGGTTATTGCCTTAGACTGCCCATAGATAAACCGCTTTCTAGGAGTGATAGGCAATGAATCTGTAGAATGTTGGGGGTTCTCAACTAATGAAACTGACTTTTGGTTTCACTGCATGGAAAGATAATAGAAGTGATTCTTGCATTGTGAGGATTAGGTGTAATAGGTTTTTACGATTATGGTAACTCTTGCACTGTTTACTAATTTAGGCAGTTGTGTCCCTTCCTATACTGAGATTGTCATGTAAATTTGTCATTCACCGAGGGCCATAGTTGGGCAAGAAGAGTTCCAACAATGGAGGTTGGCTTACATCAACATGGTCATTGTGATGGAAAGCATATTGGCAGTCACACCTCAGCCAGGTATTCTACCTCCTCTTTAACATATCAATTCACAATCCCAGCACCATTGAAAGGAATAGTTCTGCCCTGGGTTGAGTTTTCTCTGTGTTCTGCAGCTAGATTTAGCTGTCAACGTTTTAGGCAAAACAAAAGTGTATTTTTAATTATATAAATAAACCTGCAAGAAACTACAGCCATTGTTGCATTGGGGGTTATTTACTAAAATGGCATGGTGCAGTTGTGCATAGAAACCAATCAGCTTCTAGGTTTTATTGTCAAAGGTTAACTGAACAAGCTGAAGTTAAAAGCTCATTGGCTACCATGCACAGCTGCACCAGATTGAGTGCTCCGGTTTTATTAAGGGTCCTTTCACACGGGCGGTCCGCCCTGTTCAGCAGGGGATCTCTCCATTGATCCCATCTGTCTCCTCTCACTGTGCAGAGATGGGCCTGTCAGAGCCCCGCTCTCCTCTATGGGGAGATCGGATGAAAACGGACCGCCTTTCTGTTTTCATCTGATCTGATCCACCAGCCGGATGGAAAATAGGGTCACCATCCGTCTGGATTTCACAGACCGGATAGCAGGGGGTGTCTATGGACATGTCACTGCTGACATTTGCTGCTCCACAGGAGCGAATGGAGCGTCTGATTACGAGCTTTCCAATCAGGTCTGCCTGCCAGGTTTTCAGGCGGACCTGATTGAAAAGCCTGTGTGAAGGGGGCATAAATCTCCCCCATTGAGACTGTTTTTCCCCCAAAAATTTCTTGTTAGTACTCTCTTCTGTATTATGTCTAAAATCAGGTTATAGAAAGCATGAAAAACATTCTAAAAACATGGTCATTGTGATGGAAACAGTAGCAGCAGCCACACCTCAGCCAGGTATAGCTACCTCCTCTTTAACATATCAATTCAGATAAACAATCATTGTCCAAGCTTGAAGTAAAACCAAAAGTATATTTTTAATGAATAACACAATCTCAGTTGTATTCGTACATTTACCATCATTTTTAAATGGTTGCTGTTATATATTTTTCACTACAGCTCAGATTTTCAGGAGCCACTTTTGGTGGCCATCTCCATGCAGTAGGAGGCTTCCCTGATAGGCAACAGGTGACATAAAGGGGAAACGACATAGCAAGTACAGGATATTGCCTTTACACAGTCAGTTCAGACTGTTAGATCTATATTGAGATGAAGTGAAGTGAAGCAAAATCAATAAAATGGAACCAGATTCTCCATATATAATGAGAAAATAAGACTGCCTTCTTTCAACCCATAAGCAATTTTTTTCTTTAATACATTTTTTTCCCCTAAAAACCTATATTAGGTAGGATTTTTTTATGGATGGAGAGACTTCATTAGTGTGATGATCAGGGAAAAGAATGATCTTTAGATTTGTTGTCAGTGGCAAAAATCAACTGATGCCAGTTGGAACTTATTGAGGAGGCAGAAAATGCTTCTTGTTCAATCAAACCTCTGCAGGAACCTTATGGATCCATTCAGAAGCAGCAGTTTTTAAAGGTGCAACCGACAGATAAGGAATCCTTGTCTCAATACTTGGTTTTCCATTCAACCAGAACATCATGTCCATATGATATTTTCCATTATATGATATACACATGATTGTTCTAGGTCAGGGGTCTCCAAACTTTCTAAACAAAGAGCCAGTTTACTGTCCTTCAGACTTTAGGGGGGCCGGACTGTGACTTGGGAGTAAAAATTGCCCTGGCATCAGTGGGAGTAAACAATGCATCTTTGGTGTCTGTGGGAGGAATAGTGCCCCATCATTGGTATCAGTGGGTGGAATAGTGCCCCATAGTTGTTGATGTCAGTGGGAGGAATAGTGTCTTGTATCAGTGGGAAGAAAAGTGCTCCAAGGGCCGGAAAAAGGTGTGCAAAGGGCCGCAGTTTGGAGACCAGGTCAGTGACTCGCCAAAATAGTGAAGAAACAATCAGGATATTTGGAGATAAATCTCTTGAAATAAGCCCAGACATGGCAGCTCCATTATACCTGTCCTGATTGGTCCTTTTAATACACTGGTGCCCACTTTTTAAGCTAAGAACATCTTTTATGCACATTTAAATTTTATATTCAATAAAGTCCTTTTTAAAATGAACCCATTGGTGTACAATGTTACTGGAAATAGGACATGATGTATTATAGAACCAGCAAGAACCTACAGTCAATGTTACCATGAGATTTTTTTTTTTTCTCAATAAATTATTAGGTTTGTATCCCCAGTAAAGTATTGGGTTTTCAGCATGTTTAATCCTATCACCTATTCTCTAGAAAACCTGTTTATATGTAAATCAGAAAGAACAATCCGGTCTTATTTACACAACATTTCCATTAGAAGTCAGCCAATGGAAAGCACCCTTTTCCCTTGTAAAAAGGGGGCCTCAACCTCCTCTGATCAGTGACTCTACTTGCAGAGAGATTCTCCTCTACTACCGCATAGCTGAAGATTTGGTGACGTTGTCCGGTGTTTTTCTGAGTATTCCTTTTTTACTCTGCAGATCAACTAATTTGATTCCTTCACCGCTGAATCCCCACCACATTAAGGTAAGGTCACTTTCATCCAACCAATCTATGAATCTTTATTATTTAATGAACATTTTGATAATAATCCTGCAGAGATGTATGAGGCTTATGTAATAAATATATATGAAAAACTGACAAAAGGGGCAATGAGTGGAGGTAGGCAGGATAATATGTAACACAATGTATAGAGAAGATAGGATAGACATTGAATGAAAAATTTATAATACAGGATATGTAATACAATTGAGGCAGCAATTTGCGTGATGTAATGCAAAGGGAAACATACATTACTTGGCCACCCAAACACACATAATTTATCTAAGGTTCCTGTTATAAGTATATTCCAATCTATACAAAAAAAAATGCATAGAAAATAAATAAGGGTGCCTGAAAAGGGATGTGGAAATTGAATGTTTGGTTGATGTGAACCATACTGGGACTTCAAAGTTTTGGGAAGAATGATTTAGAGAAGTGTCTATCTATCTTCTACTGAGTACAATAGGTGAGGCAAATATTTTACCTGATAGCTCTAATTAAAATGAATTACATGTCTTGCCTGGCTGAGTTCTGTGTTCATCCTCCTGACTTTATGTAAGGAAACTGGAAAGTCAGCATAGCTGGTTGGCAACAATAAAGCTGAGTAAATTTTGTAGGTCATCTTTATGGTACGTTTTTTTCATGGCAGGATCTGCCAGAAATATTAGGGTCACCAAGCTGCTTCTGGCAGCAGATACACCACATGTTTGTTAGATTCCTTTCCTGGAGTCTTTGGACCACCAGTTCTTGACAGGCCCCCAAACACACAATTTAACTGGAAACTATAGGATACACCCTGCTATTTGTTTATGTATTATATGTCTTGGCTTTTTCTTTGATTTACTTAATTTCTCAAGGACTTTTAGCTGTACTAATAACAACTTTGTTGTGTTCAATCTCTATATTTAGTGTCCAAAATGTATTCCCAAATCACATACATATAGATATGGAGGTCTATTAGGCATTTCATTTTTTATAAGCTTATAACTGCAGGTAACAGTATTCATATTTGACACATTTTCTAAAGTTTCTTTTAAAATGTTCTTTATTTTTTTATTTGCTTATTAATGTAACAATGTTTAATGTTTTGCTCTCCAGGACATTATGGCCTCTGTAGACCATGATGTTGAAGGTCTTCTGGATAGAATGGCCTCCTCCTATGCACAAGAACTACAGCAGATAGACTTAGAAGAGTTCTTCCTCATTGAGGAAGAGCTTGGAAAAGGTGGATATGGAAATGTATTCTTGGTGAAGGACAAGAAAACAGGTGAGTGAATTAAAAGCAAAATAATAGCCGCTCAAAGTGATGGCTCCATGTATATTTATACTCCTCCAAGGATATGGGTGCTGGCTCAGTATACAGATGCCATAAAATAGAAATGAAAGTCCGGATAGCCTCACTCCAATGAAAATGCTTTTATTGAAAAATGAGTCCATACAAAATACGGGTACAGAGGATAGACGGCTGTATGTATGTATGTATCTTGTATGGACTTCTACTTTTTAGGTGAGTGAATTAAACCGCTATTTCAGCAGCGGCGGCTGGTGTGTGAGGGGCGCCGCCTCCCTGCCGGCAAAAGAGGAAAAAAAAAAGTCAACCCCGCCCCCCCTGCAGGTGGTGCCGGTACATTGACTTTTTTTTTTCGGCTCCTTGGCTGTCACATGACAGCCAAGTAGTGAGCCTATTGGTTGGCCATTAAAAGCTATGAGTGTGCTCTGAACAGGCGCACACTCATAGCTCGATTGGCTGCCCTGAGCCTCCGGGCATGGAGATTGGATGCGGGGCCGGGTCACTGTGGCAGTGGAGGTGACTTCCGCTACCACAGAGACCTCTCCGTGTGCCGAACTCTGCAGACTCCAGCGCGCTCTCGCATGCCGAATCTCTGCAACAGTCCTGCCTGCTGGATGGGGTAAGTGCAGGGGGGGGGGACGACGACTCTGCAATGTACTTCACCTGTGTCACTGGCTGCAAACTGCCCCCACCTGTGTCACTGACTGCAAACTGCCCCTCCTGTGTCACTGGCTGCAAACTGCCCCCACCTGTGTCACTGGCTGCAAACTGCCCCCACCTGTGTCACTGGCTGCATAACTGCCCCCACCTGTTTCACTGCATACTGTGCCCTGTGATGCTGAGCTGTATACTCCTGACACAATATGTGGAATACAGGGGACGGAGTGGGTGGATTATATAAGGGGTGGGGCTTATTAGAAGTAGGAGGGGTCAAAAGGAAGGACGGGGCCTGGCGCCCCCCATCCAAAAACTTCACCAGCTGCCACTGTATTTCAGTATCCTCTATGAATATGTAAATGCATGTAACTTCAGTTTCTGCAAGATACAGGCTTTTTCCAATAGGTCACTAATTGTAGACTTACCGTAGGAGCCGTAAAGTAGAATCACTGTGTAACATTTGTAATGAAGAATAGCAGGTAAATGCAGTGGACAAATATGGCCCAGTACAGACATTTATTACATCTCTATAAATAGAAAATGTTTCAAATATTCATGTTGGAAAAATGATTTAGAGACCTAAGCATTGGGCTGTTTCTTGGAAGGAGTTATGCAAATATCAAAATGCCATATCGATAAACTTTGAGTCCAATGAATTAAAAGGAGGGGGCTAGGAAGGGCATGATGTTAATAATGCTGGATGTCCTCTAGCCAATTAATAAGGTGGGCTCTATCTGGAGAGGTTCCTGTACAGCGTATTGCTGGTAAGACTGAAGTTTAGAACATTTCTAGTTCTTGACAGACATTATTTCATTTTTTTTCACAGGTCAAAAAATGGCAATGAAAGTCATATTTTTATATTTAATCCTTAAAAAAAAGAGTTAAAACTAATATTTTGAATTTCCCATCACTTTCTCTAAATAAAAAACATGAAAATGCCAATCTATCTTGTTTTCAGCAGCGCTAATCGTGCTAATCAAATCACTGTGAAGTGCATTAATGTTATATCTTTATAGTATAAAGTGCATTATAATTCAATCAAGATAAAGTGCATCAATATTAATAGTGCAAAAACAGCTGCATTGAAACAGATGAAGTGCAAGTGCTTAAGTCCAAAAACATTTAAAAAATTGATGAGAACAAACAATGTTCCCAAGAAGTCTCTCTCTTCCTCCACCAATATCACCGCGTGTAAACCATGCACACACTGAGGCTCACCAGCTGTATCTTATCCAATCCGCCTGTGTAATAATCACAAAATCACTGGTGTCTTCAGAGAGCAATGCTCATAACATGGGGGGTAAAAAGAAGGAAAATTACTCATAGTGCATCACTTTAAAACATCCAGACTTTAATTCTAATAAACATGTGCTTACATATAAAACAAAAGATCAACAGCCATTTAAATCCACAATGTCGCTTGGTACATAGCTGGTATCAGACTGCCGCTCTCTCACATATCACCGCAGCGTCCTCCCCAGCTCCCACCGTTCAGCAAAGTCGTCGTATGGCCACGTCCCTAACGTTTCGTCACATCCTGACTTGTTCACCCTGGGGCGGGGGGGGGGGCCGCGGTGATATGTGAGAGAGCGACAGAGTCTTGCTGTTCACAGACGCTCTCTGTCCAATCTGACAGAACTTGAGCTATTTTGCAAAGAAGAATGGGCAAACATGTCCCTCTCTCGATGTGAAAAGCTGGTAGAGACCTCCCCAAAAAGACTTGCAGCTGTAATTGCAGAGAGAGGCGGTTCTACAAAGTATTGATTCAGGGGAGCGCCATACAAATGCCCCCCCACACTTTTCACATATTTATTTGTAAAAAATGTGGAAAACCATTTATCATTTTCCTCCCACTTAACAATTATGAGCCACTTTGGGGTGGGGGCACGCAGAAAGTGCCTGGTATTTTTGGGATCAAAGTTGGATCCCTGTTCACAGAAAATCGGACCGACTTTGACCCAATGTAGGACTGTAAATCGCACAGAAAAGTAGGATCAAAGTCGGACCACTAAAATGTTGGATAGTGTGAACCCAGCCTAAGTTCTAAGGTGTCAGCAGAAGGCTGTCTGAATGGTTTGGGGGACTTCTTCAGTCTCCCCCAGTTCTCCTGCCATAACCAAGAAAGCAAAACCTGGGGATTCCTGAGAGGAGTCATCTGAACCCACATTTTCTGTGTTGGCTCCACCTCTGATTCAGTTAATGTGACTGAGTCTGGACGATCCCACAGTTCCAATACTTGGGGAAATCACTGCCAATTATGGCTTAATGCACTATGTGGGATAAAACTCTGACCAGATGAGTCACTGTACCTATGTCAGAATGAAAACTTGACTGTGGCTATAGGATACTCCTGGGTATCCACAGGTACACAAATCACAGAAACATTTTTTAGCATGAGAATGTATAGGCTTAACCATAGTAATCTAAACTGCCTGAGTCCACCAAGGACATGATAGGCTTATTATTTAAAGTAATTTGACACATGTGCTTACCCAGAATTGGCACTGCAGCACATGAAATGACATCAAACAGACTGCTGTCTGAAAGATGTCACATTGCATAGATTTATTGGTCAATGGACAGTTTGCTACACTTTACATTCATCCAGTTAGGTTTGCTGATAGGAACTGGCTTCCCTTGTTTGGGATGCCAATCTTCAGACCTGGCACCAAAAAACCTCCCCCCGGTCTCCTTGTTGTGCTTTACCACCCACTTTATTTGGAACAGTCTTACCGGTTGCCTGAGGAGACCATGGCTTTGGGTGTTAAGTCCGTGCAGCTGTAGTGGTGGTGACCGACTCTCTGCAGCAAAGTACCTTTTCAACGAGTTCCAGGTTTTTAACCGACTTGGGGTCTCCTTGACTCACCCACTTTTGCAGGGGAATTAGTGACCTCAGGAATCAGTCCATGACCACACGCTCCACTATTTGTGGCCCCCGACGGTCTCAAGCTGTAGCCATTTTGGCACCAGGTAGATTAGGTCAAAAATCTGTGATCTGGGGGGCTTCTCACCCCAGAAGGACCAGCTGTAGACCCGCTGTGCTCAAACAGCAAATGTGACACCGAGTCACACCAGGATTTCATGCTTGACCTTCTCATACTCTCTTGCTTCTGCCACCTCCAGATCATAGTACGCCTTCTGTTATTCTAGAGTAAGTAAAGGGGCGACTAGTCCAGCCCATTGGCTTTTAGACCAACCTTCCCTCTCAGCGGATCTTTCAAACATCAGCATAAAAGCCGCTGGGTCATCTGTAGTTATCTTGGAGAGGAAGTGACCCAGGTGGATGGCTTGTTTCCTACACCTTCAATTTTAGCAGATGACCACTGCACCAGCATCTCCACAACCTCAGTCAGGGTTTTCCTATTTGCTTTTGCAGCAGTGGCTAGCTGTTCAATCAGCCTCTACCTTTGCTCCTGCACAGAACCAATCTGTTGGCCTTTGTGTGCTCCTGTGCAATGTTGTTAGCTTACTGCTGTGCAGCGTTAGATAATACCAACTGTTTGAGGACTTCCTCCATGTTTAGTGACTCCAGGTACTGGCCCTTTAAGTAGTAACTTACTACAGATGACCACAGGGAGCACCATACAAAACTCCCTGGGATAAGCAATCTTTCAGGCACAGATACCAAATCCACAAAGGTAGTGACAAAATAGTGTGGTGTTTATTTGTGATATTTACAAGTCTACACACAGGTGCCATACAGTGTCTCAGAAAACAAACAGGAAAAATAATAGGAAAAAAAAAAGCCTAGCCACATCTCGGCACTAACTATACAAAATACAGGCCCTAACTAAAGCCTCGTACACACGGAACGACGATCGTATACAACAGGTCGTACTAACGACCATTGTATGCGATATCGTTCGTTTGCGCGATTAGAACAGCCAACATATGACGGTCGTACAAGGGAGTTGTATGAGCAAACTAGAAAACTTGGTCGTACCAACAAGCGGTCATACGACCGCTGTATCGTGTGTACAGAGAAGTTAGTACAACAAGTTGTATTGTGCAAAACACGCATGCTCTGAAGTCAGGAACGGCCGGATGCTAATTACATGCACCTGAACGTTCTTTCTGTGCTTGTACGATCGCGTAGTTCAGTCAGTATGCAAATTACATTATGCAACATACGATTTGAGACGATCGTCGTCCCGTGTGTACGAGGCTTAAGAGGCTGAGCAAGAGGAATTGTCTGATTGCTTTCACAGAGAAATTGTCTGATTCTCAGGTGAGTATAAATTGGCCTGGGGGAGAGGGCCAAGATCCAAACTGGATCTAGGGTTGTCACCTCATCCCTTTAATCCCGACCACATATGAATTGCACAGGTTCTGAAGCTAATTGAATGCAGGCAAAGCAACCAAGTGAGTTTAATTACCAACTTAATCAGCCAGAGAACCTGCGTAATCCATATGTGTTCGGTTTTAAAGGGATGAGGTTGCAACCCTAACTGGATCATGGATCCCTGAATGTGTATGAGAGGAGCCTGGGAGATGTATAAGCCCTGAACAGGGATTTATGCATCTCTCAGGCTTCTTTCTTCCACCTTTTGAGACATCCGGTCCTCTGTCTGTTCCAGGTTTTCCACATCTCCCTATCAGTCAATTTAGTCTCACCTGGGACACCTGGTCAGTGGTCTGCAGACTGGGAAAGAAACAGGTCTTCTCTGTTGGAGGTAAAAGTTTAGTATAGCTGTGTGTGGAGTCTGCAAGTCAGAAGGGTTGATTAGGATTGCTGATGTGTAGATAGAGCTGAGACACAACTAGGTTATGTTTTGTTGGAAGTTTAATTTTTCCTCCATAGCATTGTGCAGCGCCTGGAAATAGCGCCAGTAACGTCACCACTGTTTGCCATAACACTATTGGACTGGTATTGAAATGCACACACTCTCATTATAGATCTTCTTGCACAATTCCAGTTTCTTCTGAAAGGAGTGGACAGTTGTCATGAATCAAATAAAATTGTTCTTGCCCTTCATCTTTAGAGCGTATGTTTACCCTTTCTTGTGATTGTGACTAGTTTATTATGAGTCAAGCTGGCTGGTCTACATTAGAGTTTGCACCCATTGGGTGTGTTGTATAAACGGTATGAAGCCTGAGGTGTCATCCAGCAGTGGGACAAATACTTCCCTTTCCATTCTGGAATAAAATTGAGTTGGGCTGAGTGCTGACCTGAGGAGTAATCCATAGAATGGAGAGAGCTCTGGGTGGAAGGAAAGGTGGGTTACAACCACCAGTGCAGTACACAGGACAAACTCTATACTATACTACTAACTCCTACTTCTATATAGGATGTGCACTATACCAGTGGTTCTCAACCTCAGTCCTTAGTGTTCTTTCCCATTTGTA
>BLSH010418665.1:25547-43414 GCA_018402905.1 Glandirana rugosa | reverse complement strand
AGTTAGTCCAGTATGTGACAACACATAGATACTAGTTTATTACACTAAAGTATAAATACTTTTGTTTTAACACCCAAAACGAAATTTTACAAAGGGGTTATCCTAATTTCAATGTAGGAAGAAAAAAAATTTTTTCGGTGTCCGTGCGATCGTTCGGGTTCCGTCCGGACCCGGACTTTGTCCCGAAGTTCGGCCGGACCAGCAGAACCCGAACTTCCAGAGGTTCGCTCAACTCTACTTATAATAAATGTATCCGAGATACTACATTTAGAGGCGATTGTCCCTTCTCTTGTTTCTAGCCATAGTAGAGACAGCTTCTACTCGCAGACCAATCGCCCCTTGTGGACTATCTCCCCTTGTTTATATACAATTGGACTTATTTATGGATGTGAATTTAGAGAAATTCACACCTATCAGGTGCATTTTTAGTTTTATTTTTAAAAAAAAGAAGGATGTAACTTTAATCCTATTGGGGAAACATTTTAAAGCAAAACCCACAATTTTGTTTTCATAAATATGAAATCACATTATTTGATCATAGATACACAACAGTGTATGACCTGATTGACGCCTTTTTGGATAACAATTTTTTTGGCACAAACAGTGGAGCACATTCAATTTTGAATCTCACAACTTAAATTATCTTGGGGTGTTTCACTGAAAAAGCAAAGAACAATTTGTGTTTTGGCTCACATCTATATAGTAGATCTCATCCCAGAATCTGGACACAAGGTCAACACTGAAACAACACAACAAATTCATACGGCACATGAATCCTCCTCCCCCACTGCAGGCCTCTATGTTTGAGCTAGAGGCAAAAAAAACAGAAATGGGGCACACGTCATTTTGCATATATGTACAGAGCACAGGTGTCTGGGGGCCTCTGCTCCATCCTATTTGTGTGACATGCACATTACCATTGCACATCACATGAGGTGTGGGAAGTGGGGATGGGCCTGTGGTTTGAGTCGAACGTAAGTTTGCCCGTTCGTCGAATTTAAAACATTATGGGGTGTTTGCAGCGACTTTGCCGCCGCAGAGCACCCCATAATGCATTGCACACAGACGGCGCGCACAGCTGCTCCTCCATGGGAGGGCTCCCGTCGTTGCTGCTGTGACAGTTTATTTATATGGCAGGACGGGGTCACCCGGCATCGTGAGTGACCCCACCCCCTCTGACGTCATGTGACATCAGAGAGGGCAGGTCATGCACCTACGTCACCGAGTGGCCTCGCCCTGCCATATAAATAAACTGTCACAACAAACAGAGCTGAGTCGGCGGGAGCCCTCCCATGGAGGAAGAGCTGTTGCGTTTTTTTTTTTTTTTTCCGGTCCATCTCACGCCTTGATTGACGATGGATTACAATGGGGGACACTTATTTTCATTTTTTCTTTTTTTAATAAAGGACTTGCATGCTCGGATAAGGGTCCGGGTTTGGATTTTAGGGGGGGACCCAACTTCAATTTAAAAAAAAAAAAATTGGCATGGAGTTCCCCTTAAAATCCAAACTAGACCCCCCCCAGCTAGGGGCAAAGGTTAAAAAACAATACAATGTCAAACTTAACTCCCTCCTAAGGGATATTCACTCCCTGGAATCAGTTAATAAAGTGTCCCCTGACCAAACTACCACACGTCAGCTATCCCAACTCAGAGAAAGCCTAAGAGAGTTACTGACACAACAGTACGACTACCACCTAAGACGCTTAAAATTGGCACACTATGCCAATGCCAACAAAGCAGGAAAATATCTTGCTAACAGACTTAAGGCGATCCGCACAAAAACAAGAATAGCCTATCTCGCTCACCCGACCTACCAGCATAGAATCCACAACCCTCAAGCCATAGCCGACTTGTTTGCTGACTTCTACGGTTCATTATATAATCTAAGTAATGATCAGACGACACCACAACCTACGAAGGCAGACATCCAGAACTTCCTACACAAGCTGAATCTCCCTTCACTCCCCACCACACAAATAGCTTAACTAAACGCCCCGTTCACTACTTGGGAAATAGAAGATATAATCAAAACACTTCCGAAAGGGAAATCCCCAGGCCCAGATGGTCTTCCTAATGAATATTTCAAAATATTCAAGGAAACCCTCTCTGCTTACTTACAGCTAGTCTTCGCTAGAGCTGCAACAACCTCTGCTTTCCCACCCGAAATGCTCAAAGCATACATCGTAACACTACCCAAGCCAGGGAAAGACTCTATGACACCGGCCAACTTTAGGCCAATATCACTACTGAACTCTGACATCAAAATATATGCAAAATTATTAGCTAAGCGTATAACCAAATTCCTTCCAACACTTGTTAGCGGCGACCAGATGGGTTTTGTGAAAGGGCGGCAGACCTCAGATGCCACTAGGAGTATTGTGAATGTTAACCATTTTGCTGAGAAAATCGATAGACGCGGAGAAGGCGTTCCATAAGGTCCACTGGGGATATATGACCCAGGTGCTTTCCAAGTTTGGTTTCCGGGGTTCCTGTTTGAACGCAATACTAGCATTGTACTCTTGCCCCACAGCACAGGTGTACACATTTGGCCTCCTATCCAAAACATTTAACATCTCCAACGGGGCTCGACAGGGTTGTCCTCTTTCCCCTTCTATTTTTAACCTGATGATAGAACCCCTCACAGAAAAACTTTGTACACACCCATCGATTATGGGATTCACAATTGCTTCACAACCTCATGCAATTAACCTGTTTGCGGATGATGTCTTCCTCATGTTGACAAATCCAACCACTTCTCTTCCCAAAGCTCATCAGGTTCTAGAGACCTTTAGCGCAATTTCATATTATAAAGTTAACTTCACAAAATCCCTTATCTTGAACCTGGGAGTTCCCAGCCATAACAAAAGAAAATTTGAGCAAAACCTCCCCTACAAATGGACCAAACACAATGTCCAATACTTGGGAATAATGCAAACATCCAAAACCAAAGATCTGGTTCACATCAACTACAAACCATTTCTACCTGAAATTGAAAAACAACTAAAAGCAATGTCCAAGAAGGAGTTATCATGGATGGGTAGGCTTGCAGCCTTCAAAATGACAATCCTACCCCAGATCCTATACACCTTCCTAGTCCTCCCCCCTCTCAATATCTCCAAACTTTGTCGAGTATCCTATGGCAGTTCATTTGGAATGGGAAGAGGGCCAGATGCTCACGCCAAAATCTAATTACCCATAAATCTGTGGGAGGAGCGGGTCTGACTGACATATGTGATTATTTTTGGGCAGTTAGGATGGACCAACTCAGAGAATGGTTCCGAGAGACGGGCGCTCCCTTGTGGGTAGAGCTGGAGTGAGAACAAGCCCCAACCAAGGACCTAAAATCCTTCCTGATTGGAGATGCATGGAAACAATGGCCCATAAAAGACCTCCCACTTACAATCCAAGTATCAGTCCAGGCATTGAGAATTTTGCTAAGTCATGGAAGCAACAATATCTCCAGACCTTAGCAGACAGAATGCCCATGGTCTCTGTACAGCAAATTCAGAAAAGTGGCATATCCTCTCTACAAAACCTCCTCTCCAGGTCTCCCCCCGGGGCAGCTCAGCAATCTGTTGATGAGCATAAAACACCAAAAGGTTCATATTTCTCAAAAGCAAGAATACAAACTTTCATGCGTAGTCATCCTGTTCCAGACATATTAAAATTCCTCAGTCAGCATGGGACTACTTTAGCTCTCCTACACCCACAACCAAGGGTATAACACTTTTCTACAACACGCTTCAAAGGAAACAAGCCTTTCGTAAAACCAACACCCACTTAAAATGGGAAAAAAGACCTACAGAGGTCATTCTCAGAGCATCAGTGGCGGTCACCATTTAGAAGCATTTCAAAGGCTACCCACAGCACCAACCACTGGGAAATGATGCTGAAAATCTACAATAGATGGCAATACACGCCACACAGACTGGCTCTAATCTATCCAGGATCATCTCCTGACTGCTGGCGAAATTGTGGTCAACACGGCCACCTGCTGCACGTCTTCTGGGAATGTCCCAACATAAGAAGCTTCTGCAATCAGGTTTTCCAACTGTTATCCTCAGTAACGGGATGTTTAACCAAACCTGAGCCAGGACTGGCAATACTATACATAGGAATAGAAAAATTCCCACCAGAATACAGAGCAGTTACTACCCACATTCTATTGGCGGCACGCACATTGATCCTCCATAGTTGAAAAGGAGACAAGGCTATCAATGTATCAGACATAAAACAAATGGTCCAAAGACACTACACCTTTGAACGCCTCTTAGCAGTGAACTCACTGTCAGGATTGTCTTTTGACAGGGACTGGAGTATCTGGACAGCATACACTGGGAGCTACTACTGCGGTGTTACCCACAATAATACGCACTAGTAGAGTTGAGTGAACACCTGGATGTTCGGGTTCGGCCAAACTGCTGGAAAAAGTCTGGGTTCGGTACCGAACTTGACCCGAACTTTACCCCGAACCCCATTGAAGTCAATGGGGACCCAAACTTTTCGGCACAAAAATGACTGTAAAAAAGTCCTGGAAAGTGCTAGAGGGCTGCAAAAGGAAGTAAAATTATTTTAGAACAATAATCTGTCCCTTACAGCAACAGCAGGAACCTGACCCTATAGGAGTAGGCGATGATTTTAGAACAATAATCTGTCCCTTACAGCAACAGAAGGAACCTGACCCTATAGAACTAGAAGATGATTTTAGAACAATAATCTGTCCCTCTAAGCAGTAGACTCTACCTAGTCCAGTCAGATCGTTCTGTAATGCAGGATGAGATGTCATTAGATCTGCAATCTGTCCCTAAAAGTAGTAGTAGTAATCTCTACCTAGTCCACAATCAGATCATTCTGTAATGCAGGATGAGATGTTATTATATCTGCAATCTGTCCCTCACAGCACCGGCAGCATCCTCTTCCTACACTAGCCTGAGAGCATGTGACATGCAGCACTAAGTGACTCCAGCTTATAAAGAGGCTGGGTCACATGATGCACTGGTCAATCATAGCCATGCCATTAGTAGGCATGGCTGTGATGGCTTCTAAAGGCAAACCAGTGGAACACTTGTTGATTGGCTGCCCTGCAGCTATTCAACATGCGTGATCAAATACCCGAACCCAAACTTTTTTTCAAAAGTCTGGGTTCGGGTCTGGGTCACGGACACCCCAAAGTTCGGTACGGACCCGAACTTTACAGTTCGGGTTCGCTCAACTCTACACTGTAGTGATGTCCAGTTCATAAACAAATCGTTCTTTTGAATCGATTCTTTTCAGTGAACTGAGTGAATCAATTCATCTGACTGAACTGATCCGTTTGGAACAGTTCATTTGAACTCAATAGCAGAGCAGAGCAGCTCTGGTAATTCTGATCCTAGAGTGAGAACTCATCCCCTCCCTGCAACCAATCAGAGAACTCACAGCACACCGACTCAAAAGAACTGGATACAGCTTATACCAGTTCATCAGTTCACCAGTACATCGAGCTAAAGAACCATACGAGTTGTTAGAGCCCAGTACACTGAAAGAACCCATGAATCACCACTGATCGGGTAGCAGCAGTGATGAGGTACAGACAGCCTTAAAGACTGTGGGGACAGAAAGTCTGGAAGAGAAGAGATAACTCTTTAGTTGGCTAAGCTTCTCCTAAAGGAGATCTGCATGTTAAAGGGACAGGCATCCCTTCTGAGACATCTGTCTAATGTAGTAGCTGTATAACTGAATGAAAGGGCTCTCTCAATATAAAATATAACATATATATATATATATATATATACAAATTATTTGTATTATATATACACAAATATAAAAAAAATAACACAAAAATACATTTTACCCTGCTTTTTAGTAATGTTTCTTTTTTGCCTTTAGTCCTAAGATTTCTATGTCCCTCGGATCCTTGGATTTTTTTTTTTTTAGTTCCTACAACCATGACCTCTACATTACCTGGTGCAGATAATGACACATTTACACACAAGATTTTAATAAACAATTTTTAATAGAACAATATCAAACTGTTTTAAAGTATTGTAATAATTACAATAAAAACTGTACTTAATAAACTGTTCCAAAAAAGTGTATATTTACCTGCCTTTAGGTAATACTTTCTTTAGGCCGGGTTCACAGGGAAACCCTGCGAATCCTGTGTGAGTTGAATCACAGACAGTTCACACTGACATCTGGGAACCACTGTGGGTGTCATTGTAAAATTAATGACACCCCTAGATTGGTTCGCAGACCACAGTGTAAACTGTGAAATGCTACATCCATGTGATCGGATTCCAGTGCGGACCAAAAAAAGGGTCCTGTACCATTTTGATATGAATGCAATGCAAATTCAGACATACAAACTGTATGGCGGAATTCGCAATGCACAGACATTGCATGTGACCTGCACAGAAATGCATTGCAAATAGAGTTGAGCGAACCCAAACTGTAAAGTTTGGGTCCGTACCGAACTTTTGGGTGTCCGTGTTCCGAACCCGAACGTTTGAGAAAAAGTCCGGGTTCGGGTTCTGGTATTTTATCACGCATGTTGAATAGCTGCAGGGCAGCCAATCAACAAGTGTTTCACTGGTTTTCCCTAGAAGCCATCACAGCCATGCCTACTAATGGCATGGCTGTGATTGGCCAATGCATCATGTGACCCAGCCTCTATATGAGGCTGGAGTCACAGTGCTGCATGTCTCATGCTCTCAGGTTAGTGTAGGGAGAGGATGCTGCCGGCGCTGTGAGGGACAGATTGCAGAACTTATAACTAGGTAGAGATTACTACTACAGCTGTGAGGGACAGATTGCAGATCTAATAACACTCATCCTACATTACAGAACGATCTCTCATCCTGTATTACAGAACGATCTGATACTGGACTAGGTAGAGATTACTACTGCTTTGAGGGACAGATTACAGATCTAATAACATCTCCCATTTTTCTTCCTTTTGCAGCCCTCTAGCACTTGCCAGGACTTTTTTACAGCCATCTTTGTGCCGAAAAGTTTGGGTCCCCATTGACTTCAATGGGGTTCAGGTCAAGTTCGGGTAACGTTCGGTACCGAACCCTAAAGTTTCCGCGAAGTTTGGCCGCACCTGAACATCCAGGTGTTCGCTCAACTCTAGTTGCAAATAACATGTGATGTCTGTGTTCACACCAGTGTGACCCCATCCTTAAATAATAATACAAAAAAATAGCAAAAAAAGTAGATAAATAAAACACAAATAAATAAAAGAAAGTGCAAACATGCAAATGAATGAAAAAAAAAAAATTACGAGGATTTATCCCTCTCTATGCAGTTGTGTTTGCAGGAGAGGTGATGTTGGCATTTACAAAGATTAGCTGTCTAACTTTATTTGGATTCAGCCTGCTCCTTCGTTCTGATATTATCTGTCCTGCTTTCGAAAATATTCTCTCTGCAGGCACAGAGGTAGCTACAATGCACAGTCTCGTCTTTATAACTTTTGTTAAGTTTACATAGATTGCCTGCCTTGCTTTCCACCAGACCAATGGGTCATCAGTCCTTGTAATGAGGGACTCTGCAAGGTATCCTCTCATTTCTGCTGTTGCAATAGAGGTAGGATTACAGATGGTAACCGCATCAGCCACTCGCTCATCAAAGTCTGCCCAGAAAGACGTTTGTTGTTCAGACCGAGGAGGAGCTGGGAAGACCGCAAAGCCAGCTTGAGGTTGATCCTCATGGGTAATGGACCCAATTCTTGCAGCAGCTGCAATTACAGTTTTGGAGGCTTCGTCTGCTGCTGCATCGTGAAATGCCCTTTGTTTACATCTAGGGTCCAGAAGGGTTGCCAAAAAAGGCGAAAAGTGTTCAATTTGGTGAAATCTTTTTTGCATTTCATCCGTAAGTGCATTTATCATTTGCATAACAGGGCCATAATTGGATACAGCAGCACCGCGTAACTTCTGGACGACTTTTTGCAGTCCCCTTGCCATCAAAATTACCTTTGATGCTGTCACATATCTATATTAATGAGAAAGAAAGGACACAGTTTACTAAATGCATGCAACACTGCCTAGTGTAGGCCAAATGTGTACATTATTATTGTTGTTTATAACAAAGTAGCTACCCCTGTGGTTTGAACTATGTCAAAATTATAGTTTAAAATGATGCATCAGTTTAAATTGTTAGATATTATTAGAGTTGATCGAACCTCCTAGAAGTTCGGGTTCTGCTGGTTCGGCCAAACTTCGGGAAAAAGTCCGGGTCCGGGTTCGGGTCCGGACAGAACCCAAACTTTGACTTGGACCCCGAACCCCATTGAAATCAACGGGGACCCGAACTTTTAGGCACAAAAATGGCTGTAAGAAAGTCCTGGAAAGTCCTAGAGGTCTGCAAAAGGAAGGAAAATGGGGGTAAGGGTCGGACAAGTGCCCTACAAAGAAATGGGGATAGGGAAATAACTTAAAATAATAAAAAAAAAATAACATAAAAAAAATCAAAAATGGAGGTGGATGTGGATTATCTTAAACCTGTGTGAGAAAAGTATAAATTAGCGGGGAGAAGCCATATCACTGTTCTAAGAACATCTGCAAACTGTGTGTGAAAACTATCAATTAGCGGGGAGAAGCCAGATCACTGTTCTTAGAACAGTGATCTGGCTTCTCCCCGCTAATTTATACTTTTCTCACACAGTTTTAAGATAGTCCACATCCACCTCCATTTTTAATTTTTTATTAAATTTTAAATTTTTATTTATTTAAACAGGTAACAAAAGTATATAGTGTACATCCAATTCGAGTTTGACAGGGGGTACAGTATAGGCTACATACTACCTTCAGTGGTACATTGATACAATTGTGCAGGATTATATCACACAATGAAATATATTAAACTGTTAATAAATGATCCTGGGAGAGGAGCAGATCTCTGCCTATCCTCTCCAGAGGATTTCTCAACCTTCTTAGATGTCAATAGTAGGCATATTATATAAGGTTATTGTACCCCAACATATGACTGAGGCGCATATGCTCTGTTCTTCAATTTGAATGGAACGTACATTTCAGAGAGCAAAACAAAACCAATGGATAAACTAATACATCAAACAAAACTAGGCGTCCATACCTACTTTTCGAAATCATCATAGATATATAGATTCATAATTTGTCACCTACCCGCTATACTGCTATCCATAGCTCTAATTAGTGAAAGTTGTCACGTTTTTCATAGATTTTAATCCAATTATCCCATGTAGACAGGAATTTCTTAGTGTTCCCTTGTGCTCTCGTGAAAATATGTTAATGGGAGCAGTGTAACCGTAGTCTATGGATGACCTCGTTTACACTCGGTGCTAGATCTTTCTTCCATTTACTCAGTATTGAAAGTCTAGCTGCTATTAAGATGTGTGTGTGATCAGTCGTCTGGCACCAGAAGGTATGATATCTGATGTTAAGTTGAGGATGGCCAGTTCAGGAGATGGCTGAACTGAGCATCCTGTAACTTTGTAAATTAATTTAAATATTTCCCCCCAAAAGCTCCGTAAGGATTTACATTGCCAGAGAATGTGGAGTAAGTGTCCTTGTTGTCCGCAGTTGCGCCAACAATCGCTTGAGGAGTCTGCATACATTTGTGAAAGGCGAACAGGAGTGAGGTACCATCTGTAGTTAATCTTAAGGCAGTTCTCCCAGTGTAAGACACAATGTGTGGCTTTTGTACTGTATTTAAATTCACTTAGCCATTGGTGTTCCGTGAATTCTTTCCCTAAATCCCTTTCCCAGTTTTGGATTGCCTTTGATTGCTTAATGCTAGTGTTAGTATGCCACATAGAATATATGCGGGATATTCCTCCTTTCAAGTTCGTTGGGCCATGATAAAATTCCCATAGTTGTTTATCCAGATTAATGTACTGCGAATGTAAAGATTTAAGGAAGTGTTTTATTTGGTTACTTCTGAAGGGGTCTCCATTTTTTAATTCTTCAGGGATGGCGTCCCAGGTTGCATAACCTATGGAGGTCCACTTTTTAACAGATAGGTTGGGGATCAGGAATTCAAATACTTGGAGGGGGGCATTAGAGTATTTAATTTGAATGGGTTCTCTTTTTAAAGATATCAGTTCCTTCCACGCTATGATGGATGCTGTAATGGGTGGGTGTTCTGGTACAGAGACTGGGAGCCCGGTTGCCGCAGCTATAAGTAAGTATTCTAGATTTTTATTATGGTTCATTTGCCTTTCAAGTAGAACCCAGGGTTTAGTTGGGGAGGGATCTGTCCCGGCTTTGATTTGTTCCAGTAATGATGCTCTGTAATAATTGAGCAGCAAGGGGACTCCCAATCCTCCTTCATTTCTGTGTTTGGTAAGTACGGAGAAGGCTATTCTTGCCTTCCTGCCCTTCCATATGAAGTTCTTCATATGGGCGTTCATGGTGGTAAAGAATGCATTGGGGAGTGGGATTGGTATAGTCCTAAAAAGATATAGGATCTTAGGAAGGATCATCATCTTGAAGGTGGCAATGTTTCTCATCAAGGAAAGTTGTTGTTTACTCAGTTTGCCCAATTCTGCTTGAACTGATTTTAGGAGCTTTTTATAGTTGGCCTCGTACAAGTTTGTTGACTTGCTGGTGACTTGTATCCCTAGATATTGAATCTCCGTAGTTTCCCAGTTACACGGAAAAATAGTCTCTAGGTTTTTCCTGGTGGCTTTATCTAGGTTAATTGGGAGTATTTGGCATTTTGATATATTAATCTTGTAATAGGAGACACTTCCATACCTTTCAATTAGGCTGTTGAGCGCAGGGAGAGACTGTTTTAAATTAGTAAGTGTTAAGATCACATCATCAGCGAAAAGCCCTATTTTATGGGCTCTTCCTGCACTTTCTAGGCCAAAGATATTGGGAGAGTCTCTTATCGCTGTTGCCAAAGGTTCCATCATTAAAGTGAAGATTATTGGGGAAAGAGGGCACCCCTGCCTGGTTCCATTAGTAATGGAAAATTCTGGTGATAGGACGGAAGATGTGAAAACTTGGGCTGATGGGTTGGTATAAAGGGCCAGGATCGCTGAGTTTATAAATCCCGAGAAGCCAAATTTTGAGAGGGTAGCTGACATATATCCCCAGTGCACCCTATCAAATGCCTTCTCGACATCTAAGGCGATGAAGGCTGTAGGGATTTTCCTAATTTCTGCTATTTTCTGTAAATTAAGTATTTTCCTAGTTCCATCAGGAGCTTGCCTATTAAGGACAAAACCTACTTGATCGTTGTCTATTAGGTAGGGTGTAATGTTGGCTAGCCTGTTCCCAATTAATTTAGAGTAAATTTTCAGGTCCGCATTAAGAAGGGAGATCGGTCTGTAGTTTTGAGGGGAGTCTGGATTTTTCCCTGGTTTGGGGAGGGTTACAATTACTGCTTTAAGCATTTCTTTGGGAAATTGTTTAGATGAGGCTAGGTTATTATATAGTTCAAGTAGAATGGGTGAGAGAGTTTCTTGAAAAGAGCGGTAATATTCAGCTGATAAGCCGTCTGGTCCCGGGGTTTTATTTAGTGCCATGCGGTTTATCACCATGTTTATTTCCTGTAGAGAAAACGGGGCATTTAAGTCTGCTAGCTGTTCTGGAGTGACTGATGGAAGTTTTATAGATTCTAGAAAGGACTTAATCAACTCTGGGTTAGGCTGCGGGGTTGATGGGTCATCAGCAAGGTTATACAATTTGTCGTAGTAACTCTGGAATATCTTCGCTATGTCCCTCGGGTGATGCGTTATTTGACCTGTAATAAGGTTTTTCATACTCGCTATTCTACTTTTGGCTTGTCTAGCTTTCACCTGTCTAGCTAATCTTTTCCCTGCTTTATTTCCGTATAAGTAAAAGGATGCTTTCATGTATTTGAGGCCCTTTTCGTGTTCTTGCATCAGGAGCTTTTTAAGTTCTAATCTGAGTGTGTTGAGTTCGTCTGTGACAGTTTGGGATATCGTATGTTTATTTTGTAGTTCTAATTTTTTAATTTGGTCTAGTAAGGAATGTAGGAGTTGAGTTTTTTTCCTTTTTTCTCTCGCTGCTATCTGTAGCAGCACCCCTCTCATAAACGCTTTGTGTGCGCACCAAGTATTAGCTATATCCCCTTCTGTAATTTTGTTAAACATGAAAAATTCCTTCAGTTGCTTGGCGACTCCAACTCGGAGTGATTCTTGTTGAAAAATGCGAGTGTTATTACGCCACAAGATAGTGGGACTATCGTTGTAGCTGTCGGAAAGTGAAATTGTAATGGGGGCGTGGTCCGACCAGTTGATACTCTCTATTGAAGTAGATCTCACTAAGTGCAGTGTGTGCAAATCCGTGAGGGCTAAATCAATCCTAGAATATGATTTATGGGGTGCAGAGAAGTAGGTGTAATCCCTTTCTCCAGCATGAAAACACCTCCAAGAATCATAGAGGGCTTCGTTCATTAGGATGTTCTTTAGGGTAGATTTATGGTAGGATGATTTGGACGAACAGTCTAAGGTGCTGTCAGGGACCGAGTTGAAATCGGCAAGCAACCCCTACGAACCCGGTTAACCTTTTTCAATATCTTATTCATAAAAGAAACCTGGCCTCTGTTTGGCGCATATATGGTGACAATCGTATAGACTCTATTGTTGAGCTCACATATCAGAATGATAAAGCGGCCATTTGGATCTCTGTGGCACTCCTGCAAAGAGAAGGTCACAGAGCTCCCAATGGCTATAAGTACTCCGTTGCGTTTAGATTCTGCATTTGCAAAGAACATATGAGGGAAGTGTTTGTGTGAACACTTTGGAGCTTTTGAGGCTGAGAAGTGGGTCTCCTGGACACAAAGGATGTCTCCTTTAAGTCTCTCTGCTTCAGTCCAGAGTAACTTCCTTTTAAGAGGACTGTTCAAACCTTTAGCATTTAGTGAGAGAAATTTGACCGTCATTGATAGGTCTTTCTGCTGCTGGTGTGAGTTGCTAGATTCTTTAGGTATGGTAGTAGCTCATCTATGATGTAATGTGTCTTACTCACAGTATTGAAGACCTCTCGGTACAAGCCAAGACGAGTTGGAGCATGAGGATAGACTGTTGTTGTATAGTCTACAGAGTGATCTGGTCGGGCATTGATATTCGGTGTCGTCAGAGGTACGTTGGTATGGACATACGCCTGAGATAAATTCGGATAAACATAACAAGTCAACAAACATAAAAAGGTTCCCCAGCATTGTCACTGGGTCTAGTAGCAGATTTCTCTGCAAACTCTTCCTGGGGGAAATGTAAACACTTATTCCTTGGAATAGTGTCACCTAGGTGGGTTCAATGATCAATGTCTCTGTGGACACCTTATGTTGCTAGGATGATCTGATGCAGCTTGGGCCTGTCATTTGGACCATTCCTGTCTCAGCTTCATAGGCTCTTTGTTGCGTTCAGGGCTATTTGCAGATTGGAGTATACCCCATTCCTTTAGATACTTAAGGCCGGATTCCAGGGAGAAGATATTGTATGTTCTATCATGGTAAGTCACTATCAACTTGGATGGTGTTCCCCACTGATACTTAATCTCATGGTTCCTCAGGGCTTTCGTGACTGTAAGTAGTTTTTTCCTATGTTGGATAGTTGCTTGCGAGAGGTCCGCATACAGTGCAATTCCTGCAAATTGGCCTTCTAGTGTGGGATTCTTGCGGATAGCCCGCATGGCTTCCTCTTTCACATGAAAGTAATGAATTCTCGCGAGTACATCGCGTGGTACCGTGTCTGGCAGAAATGACGGCTTGGGAAGCCTATGGGCCCTGTCAATTGTAAGTTCTATAGGGCTAGCTTTAGGGACTAGTTTGTGGAGTAGCTGACCAATATAGCCTTGCAGATCTGAGTTAGATATAGATTCTGGTACTCCGCGGAATTTAATATTGTTCCTGCGGCTGCGGTCTTCCATGTCAGCGATTTTAAACGCCATACGTTGCAGCTCAGCTTGTTGATTTTGGTATGCATCTACAAGGTTATTATGAGCAGAAAATGTATCATCCATTTTATGCTCCACATATGCGACTCTGTGTTGGAGATCCTGTATATCAGCTTTAATGGGATGCAGAGCTCTTTTCATATCAAAATAGAGAGAGTCTCTGAGGGAAATGAGCATGTCTTTCATGTCAGCTATGGTGGCTGGTTGTGCTGAGGATGGGAATTGCTCTAATGTGACCTGAGGGGAATTCTCCTCTTGTGTGCCTTCCTCCATATCTGATTCTTCATCCGCATCTATGCCCTTCCTTGCTTTTTTATGTTTGGTGGGGCTGCGGGTTGTAGGACTATCTGGTGGGGAATGTGCAGGGTCCCCCAGGCCTGGGGATGTAATTACTGAACATACCGAGTGTCCTGAAGAGCTGGAACCGGAGCTTGTAGGTAGTTCTTCTGCCTCTGTGGCTTGCCTGTGTAGCGTGCCGCTGCCATCTTGGCTGCCTCCGTCCCCCTTGACTGAGAAAAAGTCGGTCAGTTTGGCTGGATTCGGGCGCTGTGACCCTCGCTTCCACTGCTCCCCGTGTTGGGTCTGTTTTAGGGTGTTCGTGGACATCTCTGATGATCACCCTATCGCTATGTCCCGTCGCTCTGTGTCTTAGAGGCCGGAGCTCTCCTACTACGCGTCCGTCTCTATAGCCGGCTCGCCACGCCCCCTTCCATTTTTAATTTTTTATGTTATTTTTTAATTATTTTAAGTTATTTCCCTATCCCAATTTCTTTGTAGGGCACTTGTCCGACCCTTACCCCCCATTTTCCTTTCTTTTGCAGACCTCTAGGACTTTCCAGGACTTTTTTACAGCACTTTTCAGAACTTTTAGTAAAATTACCAGAACCCCGGACCCGAACCCGGACTTTTTTTTTGAAGGGTCCGGGTTTCGGACACCCAAAAGTTCGGTACGGACCCGAACTTTACAGTTCGGGTTCGCTCAACTCTAGATATTATATTAAATTAATACACACCTGTCTCCACTGATTTCCATAGTAACCTCTTCAAAGGGCTTCAGTAGGTCACATGCATTTTTTATTACGTCCCACTCATCAAGTGCCAGGGTTGGAAGGCTGGGGTTGACCAAAGCAAGTGTGGTAATTATAGCTTCTTTCAGATCCAAATATCTTCTAAGCATATAATATGTAGAATTCCATCTTGTTGTTACATCGTGCTTCAGCCTCAGTTCTTCAAGGCCCATTTGCCTTTGGGTTTCTTTTAGCCTTTCAGTAGCGACGGTGCTTCTGTTGAAATATTCAACAATATTTTAACTTTAGCCAGCGTCTCTTGAATGCTTTTTAAACTTTCCCTCACAATTAGGTTGACTGTATGAGAAAAGCATGCCAAGTTCTTCCATCCAACTTTCCGGATCGCTGCCTTTATGTTGCTGGCATTATCAGAGATACAAGCAACAACTCTGTTGGTGATGCCCCACTCTTCACAAATTTTTGAAAGTTCTACTGCCAGATTGTCAGATGTGTGCCTTTCTGTAAATGAAAAGCAGTCCAGCAAAGATGATGAATGCTTAACCACTTCCCGACCGCATGCCGTGTTTTCACGGCGGCAGTCGGGATGCTGAGCGCGAATCGCCGTAAAAAGGCGGCGATCTGCGAACAGCCACTAGGGGGCGCGCGCCTGCCGCTAGGGTTGCCACATCATCCCTTTAATCCAGGACACATATTAATTACCCGGGTTCTATGGCTGATTAAATGATGCTGAAAATCTACAATAGATGGCAATACACGCCACACAGACTGGCTCTAATCTATCCAGGATCACCTCCTGACTGCTGGCGAAATTGTGGTCAACACGGCCACCTGCTGCACGTCTTCTGGGAAAGTCCCAACATAAGAAGCTTCTGGAATCAGGTTTTCAAACTGTTATCCTCAGTAACGGGATGTTTAACCAAACCTGAGCCAGGACTGGCAATACTACACATAGGAATAAAAAAATCCCACCAGAATACAGAGCAGTTACTACCCACATTCTATCGGCGGTATGCACATTGATCCTCCAAAGTTGAAAAGGAGACAAGGCTATCAATGTATCAGACATAAAACAAACGGTCCAAAGACACTACACCTTTGAACGCCTCTTAGCAGTGAACTCACTGTCAGGATTGTCCTTTGACAGGGACTGGAGTATCTGGACAGCATACACTGGGAGCTACTACTGCGGTGTTACCCACAATAATACACACTAGTAGAGTTGAGCAAACACCTGGATGTTCAGGTTCGGTCGAACTGCGGGAAAAAGTCTGGGTTCGGTACCAAACTTGACCCGAACTTTACCCCGAACCCCATTGAAGTCAATATGGACCCGAACTTTTCGGCACAAAAATGACTGTAAAAAAGTCCTGGAAAGTGCTAGAGGGCTGCAAAAGGAAGTAAATGATTTTAGAAAAATAATCTGTCCCTTACAGCAACAGCAGGAACCTGACCCTATAGAACTAGCAGATGATTTTAGAACAATAATCTGTCCCTCTAAGCAGTAGACTCGACCTAGTCCAGTCAGATCGTTCTGTAATGCAGGATGAGATGTTATATCTGCAATCTGTCCCTCACAGCGCCTGCAGCATCCTCTCCCTACACTACCCAGAGAGCATGTGACATGCAGCACTAAGTGACTCCAGCTTATAAAGAGGCTGGGTCACATGATGCACTGGCCAATCACAGCCATGCCATTAGTAGGCATGGCTGTGATGGCTTCTAAAGGAAAACCAGTGAAACGCTTGTTGATTGGCTGCCCTGCAGCTATTCGACATGCGTGATCAAATACCCGAACCCAAACTTTTTTTCAAATGTCTGGGTCACGGACACCCCAAAGTTCGGTACGGACCCGAACTTTACAGTTGGGGTTCGCTCAACTCTACACTGTACTGATGTCCAGTTCATAAACGAATCATTCTTTTGAATCGATTCTTTTCAGTGAACTGAGTGAATCGATTCATCTGACTGAACTGATCCGTTTGGAACAGTTCATTTGAACTCAATAGCAGAGCAGAGCAGCTCTGGTAATTCTGATCCTAGAGTGAGAACTCATCCCCTCCCTGCAACCAATCAATCAGAGAACCCACAACACACCAACTCAAAAGAACTGCATACAGCTTACCCCAGTTCAGTTCATCAGTAAACCAGTTCATCGAGTTAAAGAATCATGCGAGTTAACTGAGTTAAAGAATCAAATGAGTTGTTAGAGCCCAGTACACTGAAAGAACCCATGAATTACCACTGATGAGGTACAGACAGCCTTAAGGACAGAGGGGACAGAAAGTCTGGAAGAGAAGAGATAACTCTTTAGTTGGCTAAGCTTCTCCTAAAGGAGATCTGCATGTTAAAGGGACAGGCATCCCTTCTGAGACATCGGTCTAATTTAGTAGCTGTATAACTGAATGAAAGGGCTGTCTCAATATAAAATATAACAGATATATTTTTTTATATTTGTGTATATATAATACAAATTATATATATATATATAAAACACAAAAATACATTTTACCCTGCTTTTTAGTAATGTTTTTTTTTGCCTTTGGTCCTAAGATTTCTATGTCCCCTGGATCCTTGTATTTATTTATTTTTTTTAGTTCCTACAACCATGACCTCTACTACATCGGCGAGTAGCGCCGAGCGGCCGCCTGTAGCCCAGGCGGGCTCGGTGCCCGTGTGAGGGGGACCACCGGTTTACGCTTAGCGGTGAATAAATGCCGCTAAGCGCGTCGCGAGGGGGTGACGGCGGCACTTTTGTTCCACGCGCCACCCCTTGGCCAATTCATGTCAAAATAACATTAATAATGTTATGAAATTTTGTCAATCTATAACAAATAAATAATTTTAGCACACACATTTACACAGTAATAGACGTGGTCCATTTCATCTCCAGTACCAACATCCTTGATTTTTTTTATTTATTTATGTTCCTAGGTCCCCTGTATCTTTAGAATC
>BLSH010418659.1:158076-172029 GCA_018402905.1 Glandirana rugosa | reverse complement strand
AATGTTCTATAGCAGAATGCTCACAGTACTGAGCCATAACAAACCTTCAAAACAGATGGCATATGCCAGAAACAGGTTGTTCAATGGTTATCCAGCCTTAAACAGTACATCTGCATTGGTTAATTTATTGCACCAATGAGACTTAGGACTGTTTGACATCACAGCAATGGATGCTCCATGAATGTGGCTAAGGGCTTAGCACTTATGCTGAGCAAACCTGGGGTTCATAGGTTCAGATTCCAAAGATGCCATGTCCTGTAGAAAGGCTGTCAGCTCTTCCTGTGTTGTTAAACATAACTCATATCCTTCCCCAAGTTTTATATAAATGTAGCATTTATGTGGACAAGGGTTCCACCACCATTGCAAATCTTGCACAATCTGCAATCTTGCCAAAAGTATTGGGACACCTGCCTTTGAACTCCATGAACTTTAATAGCATCCCAGTCTTCGTATGTAGGGTTCAAATTTGTTTTAGCCAACCCTTTGCAGCTATAGCAGTGCAGGGACCTTTTTTTTCCCGCACCAGAATCGGATTGCATGGGTGTTCTCACTCATGCTATCTGATTCCTATCAGAATCCACAGTTAGCACTGCAATCTATGAACCAATTTGGGGGTGTCATTAATATTGTACTGACACCCGCAGCGGTTCCCAGAAGGCAGTGTGAACTACCTGTGGGAGAGGTGTGATGCAGGTGCTGAAATCGTGCTGGTTCCTGCATCACACCTATGTGAACCTGGGCTAAGGCCGCTTTCACACCTGAAAGTCGCATGTCTTTACAGCGATTTACTGCGATTTGCCGCAATTTTTTGCTGAAATTTTGATGTGACTTGAAGCAATAGCTGTGTAATTCTGAGGTCTATCGACCTCAAGTTGCTTTAAAGTCGGACCAAAGTAGTTCAGGGACTACCTTGAAGTCGCACAGATATGAATGGTGCTCATTGGAAATCATCTTGAGGGGGGGCGTGTCGGCTGAGCTCCAAGATGGAAGCGTAAGAGAGGAGCTCCGCTCGGTCACAGGAGAGAACACAGCAGCACAGGGCCCTGTCGACTCTAATCAGCTCAAGAAGGGAGCGTGAGACAAGGGGGTAACCTGGGCTCACCACTCGAGATGACAAAAGGCAAAAAAAACAGCCACAGCCCAGCAAGCTAGACAGCTTCTTTGCGCCGTCTGCACGAGGCCTCCGGCAAGATGGCGGCGGCGAGACAAACGACCGCTCCCACGATAAGGCCGCCACAGAGCACAGCAATGGGATCAACGGTTCCAGAGGCAAGACAAGCAATCCACACAGCAACCCCTCCTCAGGAGCGTCGACCCCATCCCCCAGGAGTCCGTTTAAACAGAAACCCAGGATGGAGGCCCAGAAAGCACAGTCACCTGGGGACACAAGCATGGAGGTAAGCTGCGCTCCTAATGGCACACGGCATGTCACCAACAACCCCATTGCCAGCTACCCCATTACAAACCAGTCAGTGTCGGACACTACCCTAAAAGAAATGCTGATATTCTTAAGAGCATCTATACAAACAGACATTGGGTAACTGGCATAAACAAATGCCAAGAGGAGGTGCATGCATTAGGAACACAGATCGACCACGTGGAACACAAAATGGACCATTACACCACGTCCTTCAACACATTGATAGACGCACACAATGACCAGGCAGATGAGATTAAGTGGCTGAAAGACAAGGTCTCTGACCTTGAAGATCGCTCAAGAAGGAACAATATTAAGCTCAGGAGGATCCCTGAGTCGGTCCCCCCCACACAACTCCTTCAGTACGCTCAGACACTATTTTCCTCACCGATACCTACCCTAACATCACAAGACCTGCTGGTTGATCGAATACATAGACTGCCTAAACCCTCGTTCCTTCCGCAAGAAACGCCTAGAGATGTTCTCCTGAGAGTTCATTTCTACCATATCAAGGAGAAAATTATGCTAGCATCACGCAAACCCAATAGCTTACCCCCAGCGTACGCCTCCATACACCTCTTGCCAGACCTACCCAGGTACACACTGCAGCGTCGCAGAAACCTAGTGACCATTACAAAAGCTCTCAGAAATCACAATATCCAATACAGGTGGAAATATCCAGCCACATTGGTGATCACTCACAACAGCACAAGTAAGAGCATCACATCCCTAGAGGAGGGCATATCCACCCTTAAAATCTTGGGCATCATCCCTGAACATCAATCAGCCCCTGCACAGGGACATAAAGCGGCCAATCTTCAGGAAGAATGGACAGTGGTTTCACACAAGAGACCAGCAAAGAAGAACCCAGCTGGGGCCCTTCAACACCATTAACTTCTACTAATCTCTCCCACGGAATGGAAATGAATCCAATCTGATACCCTCACGACTATGTTGCAATATGCCACATTGCATATGGATCCAACAAGAGATCCTTTTTTTTTTAAAGGCTTACGGTTTCAGCCTGCGTGTTGTTTAATTTACTTTTTCCTCTTTCAGTTTTATGTTTGTTCTATACAGCAGAGTTATCCACAGAAACAGGATATCCCAAGCAACAAGCACAGATTCAGCAACTTCCTTCGGAAATGCAGAATTTCCATCAAAAAGACAATTCCAGCGCTTCAGATTACAAAACACGAACTTCTGAACAGTGAGTACCCACTCATCCAGCACATCAAACCTTTCACCCACTCCCAATGGCTATAAACTGTTTATCACTTAACATAAAGGGTATGAACAACCCAGCAAAAAGACACACAATGTGGGCAGAAGCCCTAAAACAAAAAATTAACATACTCTGTATACAAGAGACCCACTTCCAATTAGGCAAAGCACCAAGCTGCACCCACAAGGATTTTCCGCACATATTCTTAGCAAACACTCCAGACCACAAGAAAGGTGGTGTAATGGTGGCCATTAAGAATTCCTTATCCTTTCAACTAAAACAATCTGTTATTGATGAAAATGGGTGCTACATCATCATTACAGGAGACATTAACGGTAGACCATACACTATAGCTTCTATTTATGCACCTATTACACATCAAATTTGCTTCATAAAGAAAGTCCTCTAACGAATTAAATCTGTCAGATATGGAAGCCTTCTAGTCTGTGGTGACTTTAACACGATTGTGGATGCTAACATGGACACAACAGGGAAAAAAAGGTCCTCGTCCAGGATCTTTAAAAAACCTTCTCCATTCGGAGGATTTATACGATGTATGGAGGTGCAAGCACGCAAACAAAAAGAACTTCACCTATTACTCCCACACGTATAGACATGTTTATAACAGACAAATGGCTGCTCCAACAAATTGCAGAAGCACAAATCCATGATATACAATGGTCAGATCACGCAGCCATAACGTTACAAATAGCCGGGAGGGATGTCCCCCCCTCCTTATCCATCTGGCGATGTAACAATAAAATTATCCAAGAGCCAACATTTTTTCACCAAATATCCCAACATCTCAAAGAATTTTTTCAGACAAACGAAAATTCAGTACCAAACCCTTTTACTCTGTGGAATGCCCATAAGGCATTTATCAGAGGCATTCTCATTCAGATATGAGCCAAGGAAAAGAAAAGATACAATACCACTCTGAACTCCATACTCTCTGACATACACAATCTAGAAAACACCAACAAACAGGCACCCAACGCTCAAACAGCATTGGAGCTTGTGAGACTTGGGGAACGTCTTAGAGACCACCTAAACAAAGATTATGACAAATACTTGAGTCGTCTCCGTCTCAACACGTACTCCAACTCTAATAGAGCTGGAAAGTACTTAGCAAATAGAATCAAAGCTGCGCGAACAAAAACAAAAATAGCTTTCATTAGACACCCAAAACTAGGTCACAGAATCATGAACTCACAGGAAATAGCAGATCAGTTTGCAGAATTGTACAGCTCCCTCTATAACCTGCACAAAGATGAGACAACGCCACAACCCACTCCAGACAAAATTAGAAACTTTCTCAAATATTTACACCTCCCTACATTATCCCCATCCCAACTAGAACTCCTGAACACCCCCTTTACAATAGCTGAAATACTTAAAACAATTACCTCCCTCCCAAATGGGAAATCCCCAGGTTCGGATGGGTTCTCAAACGAGTACCTCAATGTCTTCAAACACGTATTATCCGCCTATATGCAGAAACTCTTCCAAGAAGCAGCCGCAACCTCATTTTCCTTCGGAGATGTTGAGGGCACACATAATCACACTACCAAAGCCGGGTAAAAATCCAGACTCACCGGCCAACTTCAGGCCGATCTCACTTTTAAACGCTCATATAAAAACATATGCCAAACTCATTGCAGGGAGATTACACACAATCATACCAACCCTAATTAAACGAGACCAGGTGGGCTTTGTGAGGGGGAGACAGACCTCAGACGCCACGAGAAGAGTAATAAACATTATTCACTATGTGGAGAAAACACGGACGCCTTCTCTGCTACTATCCATAGACGCAGAGAAGGCGTTCGATAGGGTGCACTGGGGATACATGACAGAGGTTTTATCTGTCTATGGGCTCAGGGGCCCAATACTGAATGCCGTGCTTGCTCTATATTCATGTCCATCTGCTCAAGTGTATACCTCCGGCTTACTATCTCGGATCTTTGAGATCACTAACGGGACGCGCCAGGGCTGTCCGTTATCACCTTATATATTTAACCTAATGATAGAACCGTTAGCCGAGGCTATACGTTCCCATCCAGGTATAAAAGGCTTTGATATTAAACCACACTCACATGTGATACTACTCCTAACCAATCCATCCCAATCTCTCCCATTGGCTCATGACATCCTAACAAAATTTGGGGAAGTATCCTACTACAAGTAAACTATGATAAATCCCTAATTTTAGGCATGAAAATTCCCCCGAAACTACGGGGAAAATTAGAAAGAGAGCTTCCATACAAGTGGTCCACCGAAGGCATACAATACTTGGGATTAACCTTAACAGCATCCACCTCTTCCTTAGCACAAATTAATTGCAACCCTCTAATAGCAAAAATAGGGAACCAACTCAAAGAATTTGAAAAAAAAGAAATATCCTGGATGGGAAGGGTAGCCGCTTTCAAAATGTTAATCCTCCCACAGATTTTATATATCTTCCGAGCACTGCCCATACACATCCCCACTCGTATAATTCAAACTTTATCGGATCTCATGTGGAAATTAATTTGGAAAGGAAAAAAGCGAGATACGCCCAGGTCAATCTCATTAGAAACAAGCGTATGGGCGGTGCAGGAATACCAGAGATATGTGATTATTGGTGGGCGGTTAGACTTGACCAACTTAAATACTGGTTCCATGAGGAAAACACACCTCTATGGGTATCCATTGAAGCTAAGTCTGGCCCTATGCAAGACCTAAAAAATATGCTGGCGGTGGATCTTTGGGTACCATGGGTCACACAAAATCTACGCCCAATGATCAGCATATCCCTGCAAGCATGGAGACTCATCACCAGTCGAAACAACTCCAATTTCCCGGTAATAACACACCTCCTTCCCATTAACGTACTAGATGACCTAATGCTCTCGATGACAACAGCACCCCTTAAAAACGATGGTATAAAATATATTCAAGACTTAACCCAAGGCAAAATGCCCAAGACTGTCAACCAACTTATGACAGAATTTCACCTACCACATCACCTACAGTTCACTTGCTATAGAATAATGCAATTTCTTAAAGCTCATCTGTTAGTTGACCTACGAATTCCCCCAAATGTATGGAATTTCTACGTAATGTCCAATACTAATAGTAAAGGCACACCTTTTTTTAATAACATCTTACAGGGAAAAGGCACTTTCACAAAATCAAAAAACATGAGGAACTGGGAGACAGAACTAAACACATCCCTCCAAGACACTCAATGGTTAGCAGCTCTGAGCTTCAAACCAATACTCATTGTACTACCCATGGGGAAATGACAATCAAAATTACCAACAGATGGCAATACACTCCATATAGGCTTTCAAAAATCTTCCCGGAATCCTCCCCACTTTGTTGGAGAGACTGCGGTCTCACAGGCAACCTGCTACACATCTTTTGGAGTTGCCCAAACTTAACTAGCTTTTGGAACCAAACATTTCGACTAATATCATATACAACAGGGATATTAACGAAACCTCAACTGGAACTAGCCATTCTTCACATAGGCACAGAGAAATTCCCCAAGTTCCTGAGACCTGTAGTTACCCATATATTACTAGTGGCCCGTACCTTAATTCTACAAAACTGGAAATCCGCTAACAGCATAAATATTTCTGACTTGAAATTGTTAGTGCACAGATATTACTCTTTCGAACGAATAATAGCAGTCAATTCTGGAAAAGGACTGACTTTTGACCGAATATGGAGCGCTTGGACTGACAATCAATCCCCAAAAACACGCCCACCACATATAACTTCACCTCCCCTACCATAATCAAGAAAATATGTGATATGCAAACTACTATGTTTATTTAAACCACTTATGTAAATGTTACAACCTGCTGGACTATGTGGATATTTTGTGATAACATTTCTTGCTGTATACTATATCCTGTTGAAAAACTTAATAAAAATCTATTGAAAAAAAAAAAGGAAATCATCTTCAGGCCCCTTTCACACTTGTGTAACATGACAAGTAATTTTTTTTTTAATTTGTTTTGGGGGGAGCTGGGTGTGGAGAAGTGAACTGTCTTGCTAATGACAAATTATGAGAAGGTGTAATCGTGGATTGAATAAAACCTAATCTCTTCAGCACACCTGCAAGTAAATGATAAAGGTTGTTTAAGTGGAGTCTTTTCATTTAACAGGTCTGGAGAATTGCAGGTAAGTGCCAGTTCACACTGCTGCACTGTGCAAGATTGTGTCTGATTCACACCCCAGTACAAGTCACATGCGCTGTACAGATAGCATGGCTGAATTTGCATTGCGTTCGGATCAAACTCGCACAGGACCCTTTTTTTTTTTTGTCCACACCAGAATTGGATTGCATGGGTATTCACACCCATGCGATCTGATTAATGTCTAAACTGTTAGTTTGCACTGTGATATGTGAGATGAAATGGGGGTGTCATTAACAATGTATTGACACTCCCAGCAGGTCACACATGGCAGTGTGAAATGCAATGCGGAACCTGCAGTGGATTTGCCGCATTGCACAAGTGTGAACCGCCACTCCTAATGAATTTAGCTGGTGGATAGGCATGTATGTCTCAAACTGAGCCTGTGTCTTTGACCTGCCTATTACTAAAATAAAATTGTGATTGTGATCAAATATTTGCAAGCAAGTTTGGCTTTGTCCTCTGACCCGGGAATGTCATTGTGTAAACCCGGAAGTGCCTTTGCTGCGCTATATAAGTGAATATAGTGAGGTTCCATTTCAGCAAAGAGGAGGTGCTACTCATTTGACGGGTAAGTGTAAGAAATATAATTGTGCTAACACCGTGTGGGGGAGGATGCAGTAGCTATATTCAGTAGTAGCTATAATCAGTAGTATATAACAGTCTGTAGGAGGAGTTTTCTTTCTCCCCTGATCCTCTGTCTGGACAGCGCTGATTGGCCCTGTGCTGATCACATGCACTCGCCCAAGAAAGCAAAAATTCTCTAGCAATACACACATCCTGGCTCTGTAAATATCAGGTTATGTTTTGGAGACAGTGGAAAACAAGGAGGATCAGAGAGACAGGATCAAACAGCCTTCATACACAATGCTAAGGATTAGCCCCTTAAGTTCCACAGTGAGTATAACAAGCATGCTTTACTGCATATACAGACTGATTTTACTCTTGTGGGTTTAGTAACACTTTTAATTACAATATGGATTAATAACAATTGTATATGCTATATTATTTTTTGCATTTGATATATGTTTCCCACAAAAGTGGAGTTACCCTTTAAGATTAATTGAGATGAAGTTGTCCTTTCTTTTTATTCCTCCAAACATGTCAGTGTGAATACATACTGACATACTTAGTAAATACATAAAAAATACACAGAAAATGCATCTAACATATACACTAGTCCTTTGACCCACTGGGGAGCAGAACGTATAGGCCATATTTTCTATAGAGGAGACTGACTTTTACTCAAGGGGTTACATATTTTTTTTAAATTAATTGCAATGTGGTCATGTCACATGGTTAGTTTGGTTGAACATAGTTAAGCAGCTCTTTTAGATGGACCTTGCATTAAAAGACAAAGTTTACCTATTACATAGTGTGTTTATGAAAGGGAAAGGGTGGGTGGGTTGCATGCGGGAGGGGGTCACCCCCTAAAAACAGAATAATATCTCACAGAAAAGGGTGATGCCATTATTGCTCTGGCAAAAGTACTGGCAAGAGTACCTTTTCATGAAATCTTCAGTGTTCCTTGGATCTCAACAGAAGAGTTGCCAGAATGCTGGCAGAAAAGAAGCACATTTCCATACTTTTTCACAGGTGTTTTCTTTTTATAGCATTAATTCAACAATTTTAGATAAAGTGAAGGAAACATAATGCTATAAGTGGACCTTGCCTTTGAGAACAAGGCCCACTTTAAACAGAACTCAGGAAGAATACTTTACTTCAACACAATCTATTTCAATTAAGATATGATACATTACAATATCTGAATCATGATGTAAAACAGAACAGACTTTGAACAGTTGGGGGTAAAGATGGTATTGACAAAAGTTGGCTGGAGCATTGGGAAGCACATTAGCATATCACATAACATGTGCAAAAAAGCCATCTGCAAAACGTAAAATGGGGTGATGTATAAAGATCACATATTCATCTTTGCTTTTTATACAAATTATTCTGTTATATAGGATATCATGAAGTAACACATAAGAAATCCCAAGTGTGGGTAAACCAACAACAAACAATTAATTATGTTTAAAAACAGATTGTTCGTTTTTTTTGTTCAACTGCGTTTAATGGGAAATAATTAAAACACCCCAATACAAATCTAAAGGTTATGCAAAACTTCACAAAAACTTTACTTTTAATGTATCTCCTAGAAGTGTTGGCCTAGCAACATTGACCTAGCCTTAGTGTCAGTAGCAAAATGTAATGCTTGAGGTTTATGTACTAGAATCACTTTATTGGCTGCCCCACAAGCAGCACATACTCACTTTGCATTTGCTTTGAATGGCCATAGAGTAAAAAGAAAAATACTAAGTAAAACTGAGTATGGAGGAGCATGTGACTTCTTCACTCCTGACAGAGCTGCTGCTTGCTGATTGACCATTTAGGTACTCGGCACATGGTTGCTGAGACAAAGCCGCCAAAGCTCCAAATTACCATTTCATATTTAGGCAATAGAGTTAATTTACTCTAAGCTCACTGAAAATTCCCTTTCAAGGTGTAAATCCCTGTCAAAGAACGGTTCATAGAAGGATTGACACACCTGCAAATGGCCAGCAAAATCGAAGACTGGCACATAGAAATTCGCCAATGCGGAACGGCTGCAAGAATCCATGCGCCAGTGTGCATGCGCCAAAGCGCACGCAATGCGTTACAGATTCTGGCACCCAGTGGACTATTTAAAGCCAGCAGTATGAGCCATTAGTTGCTGGATGATCTTCAGCTCCCCCCATGTGCTCCTGTGTTCCTGTTCTTGTTATTATAAGATTTCCTGTTACTGATCCAGCTTGCCTTTGACTTGTCTTGTCTCCATTCCCGGCTTTGACCCTTGGCTTGTTCCAGTGGCCCCGCTTCTGCCTGTTGATCCGTGCTTGACCCCTGGATTGCTCTTCTGACTCCGCTACTGCCTGATTTCCAGTGAATGACCCTGGCTGACTCTTGAATCTGCTTGCTGCTTACTCCTGGCTGACCTTCCAAGCATGACTTCTGACCTGGCTCCTGACTCTGCTCCTGGCTCTCCCTGCTGCCAAATTTCACCCGGTACTCCTGATAACTCCTGCCCAGCAGTGCATCCTGCTCATCAGCTGCCATCCAGTGGACATCTCTTCATCACCTCAGCCTGTCACAGAGGGCAGCCCCTGCTTCTCTGAGCAAAGCACTCCCTGTTACCACCCTCAGGGGTGCTCTGCACTTAGCCACAAGGTAAGCCCTCTCAGCACTTTGGCCTCCGACCAGGTACGTGACAATCCCTTTGCAAAGAGAAGATCCTATTTGCCTTTGGCAAATCAACCCTAATTAATCACAGCATCATTGTGCTGTTTATGTCAAATAATGCCTAACCTCTGTCTTTTTACAGCTGAGATGGCAGAAATTAGCAGATGCGGTATATGTGCCAGGGATGCAGCCATAGCAAATTCCCCAAAAAACTTCTTATAGATAGAGTTTCAAGACTATATAAGCACAAAAACAAAAAATGTGATATGGTGCAGCTTAGAAGTCCTTAGGATCAGTGGCTCCACTCATATTCAACTTTCAGGTTAAATATATTTTCAGCGTAAACAGAAAAATAACAGCTTATCTTGCCAGTTGAACCTTACTTCCATGCAATCTACATGTGATTAGGAAGAACAGAGGGAGAAGGGTTTGTATCCAAATAAGGGAACCTGCCTTGTGTGACAATAATGGCTCCCTCCATAGATACAGTGGATGAAGGAGCATAGCCACCATAGGACAGGAAATGTGTCATATGCAGGATCACTGGATAAAAACAGGGATAAAAAGCCTTGAAAAAGAAAGCTTATGCAACCATCACATGTAAGGTCTGATAAGCTGCAAAAAAATAAAAAAATTTTGGAGTTTGTTTTGGGGTCAAATCTTTTTGGTTATATTTCTCTTCTGGGTCACAGGAGGGCACTTACTTTTGCTCTTCTGTGACCCAGATTCAGCTTATAGAGGGCCAACGCCCACCATTCCAGGTTTTGGAAGGACCCCAACAATATTGTCGAGATCCACCCAGCTGCCTGATTGCCAGTGTGATGCTGAGAGCCTTAGCCAGTTGCACCTGTCCCCTCTCCAGTCTGGTGCTGTCAGAGAAATTGTATGCATAGTCGTGCACGAAGATGTGCACTTGTTAATAAGCATTCTCGAGTGACAACTAGAGGTTCCGTAATTTGCGCGCTTGCACATAACAATTTGCAAGTGACAACTAGATGTGTCTTGACTCGCTAACGTATCTGCATATGTGTACATGCGCATTAGCGTGAGCGTGTGTGAATATTTGGCGCTCTCTTGTCTATTTAACCAGGCTCCATAGACCAGAAGATTGCTGAGAGGTTGTCATCTTCTACCGTCTGTGACCTGATCCTGTGCTTGCTCCTGTCTATACTCGGCCTGTTTGACTCTGCTCATTCCTGATACCCTATTGCAATGCTGATCCGGCTTGTGACCTGACTCTGCCTTTTGACTACTGTTCCAGTGCCTTCTCTGCTCACCTGATGCTGACCCTGGCTTAGTCTTGACTTTTCTCTAAATCTGATTGTGTACATCTGCTGCTTGGCCATTACCGACTTCTACCTACCTGACCACCCGAGACACTATTTTTTGGAGACAGTGGAAAACAAGGAGGATCAGAGAGACAGGATCAGACAGCTTTTATACACAATGCTAAGGATTAACCCCTTAGGTTCCACAGTGAGTATAACAAGCATGCTTTACTGCATATACAGACTGATTTTACTCTTGTGGGTTTAGTAACACTTTTAATTACAATATGGATGAATAACAGTTGTATATGCTATATTATTTTTTGTATTTGATATATTTTTCCCACAAAAGTGGAGTTACCCTTTAAGATTAATTGAGATGAAGTTGTCCTTTCTTTTTATTCCTCCAAACATGTCAGTGTGAATACATACTGACATACTTAGTAAATACATAAAAAATACACAGAAAATGCATCTAACATGTACACTAGGCCTTTGACCCACTGGGGAGCAGAACATATAGGCCATTTTTTCTATAGAGGAGACTGACTTTTACTCAAGGGGTTACATCATTTTTTAAAATTAATTGCAATGTGGTCATGTCACATGGTTAGTTTGGTTGAACATAGTTAAGTAGATCTTTTAGATGGACCTTGCATTAAAAGACAAAGTCTACCTATTACATAGTGTGTCTGTGAAAGGGAAATGGTGGGTGAGCTGGGTGTGGGAGGGGAGGGGGTCACCCCCTAAAAACAGAATAATATTGTTGTAAAAGTAAAACACATGTGGAAAAAAATAGAAAATATACTATCTCACAGAAAAGGGTGATGCCATTAACGCTCTGGCAAAAGTTCTGGCAAGAGTACCTTTACATGAGATCTTCAGTGTTCCTTGGATCTCAACAGAAGAGTTGACAGAATGGTGGCAGAAAAGAAGCACATTTGCATACTTTTTCACAGGTGTTTTCTTTTTATAGCATTAATTCAATAATTTTAGATAAAGTGAAGGAGGCATAATGCTATAAGTGGCCCTTGCCTTTGAAAACAAGACCCACTTTAAACAGAACTCAGGAAGAATACTTTACTTCAACACAATCTATTTCAATTAAGACATGATACATTACAATATCTGACTTCTACCTACCTGACCACCCGAGACTCTGCATCCGCCTGCTCACAGCTTGGTTGCTGCCTGTTGTCCAGCACCTGTTGCTGTGTACCTGCACCTGCCAGTCCACCAGTCTGTCTGCTGTTCTCCTCCTGTTGGCTTGTATCTGCATCTGCCAGTCCACGAACCTGCCCGCTGCTTCCCACCTGCTGCAAGTACCCTCCTTCTAGGATCTCCAAGCAAGCACCCATGCCCTGTTATATCCTGTCACCACCTTAGGAGAAACAGCACAGGAGGTGTGAGGGAAAAAAACCTCTCCTTTAATGACACTTATTAGATACACCTATCAACATATAAGCCATACTATTACTTTAAAGCAAAATCTTAGTCTTGCATTTAAAAGTTAAATGGTGTTATACAGAAAACTTTTCAACACATGTACAATAGGGTGCCAAAAAAGTTCCAATTTGTTTCATGTTCCCTCCTCACAGTGATGCCAGAGCTTTCCCAAACACCCTGACCTCTGGGGAGATTAGGCATGCCATCTAACTTCCCTTAATACAGCCAAGACTGGGCCCTAGGCCAAATGTCTCCTGCTAGTCCTTACCTACTCCTGTAAGACTAGCCTATGTATAACACTAACATTTGCAGACATCATAGCTAAACAAGATATGCTGAAATATGCTAATTGGGGCAGTTTGCACAGTCTATAATTAGAAAATTAGGGCAAACTATTGCTTTACTCTGGAAGCAGCTTGGTTCTAGATATATGGATAGACGAGTGGGTACGCTGTAAGCATATAGTACACTATTCCATCATCAAAGATGCATAAATTCTGCAGGGACCACAACGATGAGCTCCCAGCAATATTATTTTGGCTGGTAAGTGGGCAGCCTAGGACCTTTTTTAATACATAGGAATGTTAGCACCATGATGTTTGGGCAGCTGTGTGTCGTTCCTTGCATAACGATTGCATTAGGGATGGCCAATGTTGGCTAAGTGAGAACTGGGTCCAGGTAACATCTTGAATGGGATAGGGTATAAAAACACAGACAAGACTTCAGTTATAAAAAAAATGAATGCCAAGGGGCGGAGTCTGGCCACGCTACTGTATGGCCGCCTGAAGAGAGAGCTCCGCTAACACGGGACAGTAACACCGACCTGACAAAAGCTACAGCGCAGCCACGCACCCAGAATCAGCTCTGAAGGTCCCCTCCATACGCCCCTGGAAGTCTCGACTAAGACCCACGCACCGACGCGACATCGAAAACAGTCCAGCCACAATGACAGGGCACAATCGCCTCGAGAGAGAAGTCCGCCGGTATGTCATCGCACCGGTCTGAGGCGGGGAACCGTAAGTAAAAAAAATATTGACTTCAGAACAGACACAAAAATATGGGATAGGGTAAGTTCTACAATGGACCTGGGTCAAGAGTGAATCGGTTGTAACCGGTAGGGATTACGTTAGCAATACGTTCCTTGCTGTGTGTCGACGGGTTTGTAGTACCACGATTGTAAGGATACATAAT
>BLSH010418659.1:136022-153602 GCA_018402905.1 Glandirana rugosa | reverse complement strand
TAGGGCTTGACCCCAAACTGGCCCTCTTCGGGATAGGACTAGCCAATTGGCCACCAACCGTCAGAACTATATTGGCTCATATCTTCATAGGAGCAAGACTCGCAATCTCAAGACAGTGGAAACAACCAACACCCCCCGAGATAACCTCCACAATTAGGACAATCTCCGAAAATGCCTCCCTTGAACACTCATTTGCCAGAGCAAATCTAAGATTAGAAGAATTCTCCCACAGATGGTCCTTATGGCCCTACCTTCCTTCATAGGCTACACGGTGGAAACACTAAAATAAATCCTAGACATCTATATCTCGCCATGCCACCTAACTACAGGACCACCACCAACTCACCCTCACATGGAGCAACACTAAAACATTGGCACTGTCTCTTCTCAGCACCTCCCCACCTCCTGGCCCTTCCTTTTCTTTCTTTCCTACTTTCCCCCTACTCTTCTCTTATCCTCACCTATCAACATGATACCTCTTTATCATTGACCCTTCCTCCAATGGACACCTCCGACATGATCTGAGTGGAAAAGTCTACATTAACAACTCCAACCGAGTTACCAACACTGTTCTATAACATTCCATATCGGATGCCACAATTCCACCTTTGTATGTGAAAATGCACAATTTTCTTATATTTGTTGTAATGGGGCCCCGGGGGGGTGCTTCCTTCCCAACACCACAGCTTGATCCCCTTGGGGTGGTGGAGGGAGAGGGAGCGCCTCAGCGGAGCCCTTAATTAGCAAACTGTTGTTTCCTTCTCGTATACGATATCCCAATTTTAAATAGAACAATTGGGCATCTACTCCTCTACTATATTTTGTTGGCATCTATCTTATTGTCTTAGGTTCTTCCTTAATGTTGAATGTACACCTACTGTTCTCTTGTGTACGTAGACCTTTTGACTAATATCCATGTTCCATCAAATGTATCATGGCATGTGTATCTTGTTATTTTCTTCCTTTGCAAAATTCAATAAAAAACTATTGAAACTAAAAAAAAAATGAATGCCAGCAGTGATTGACTAATAGTATGCAATTATTTAAAGCCCAGTTAAAGTTTCAGTTTAAATCAGCTAAATATGTTCTAAAACAAAAAGTGTGTAAAGTCTGACAGTTTATTTACTTTCTAAAGCAGCTACAACCTGAATAGAAAAGCCAGATTCCCACAGAGAGCAGTTGCTGGCAGGGGCAGCATTGTCTACACAGGCTGTAGCTGTTTTAGAAAGAAACCTCTTGTTTTTTTCTGGAATGTACTACTGATTTATGCTGAAAGACCATTTTGATTTTAACCCTTTAAATGCCTAGGCCATATATTGTAGCCATGACTTGGTTCAAAATTGAACTCCCTGACTGCTGTTTGCTGTATAAGTATAATTGGTGACTGTAGAGCAGCCCGATCACTTTTACAGGGCCTGGAAATGATGCCTTCCCTTGGCTTACTGACTTTCTTGGAACATTTAGACTGCTCTAGAGGGGTTCAGGATGGAGAGTGAAGGACACAGAGATACACACTCCTCCAGAAAAGAAAAGAATATTCATTCTGTGTTTGTTAAAGCCAGCAAATTGCCCCCCCCCCCAGCTATTCTGAGTGACCAGAATAAAACTATGCAAAATTCTGCACAGCTACTGACAACTAGAGTTTGGTGAATCTGCCTGGGTTCAATGCTTAAGAGGGTTCATTGAATTAATTAAACCGGAATCTGGCAACAAATCTCAATGAAGTCTAATGTGGTGGGGTGGGGCTGCCCCCTTCCACCTTTACCGAGCTTTCTATCGAGCAATCGGGGAGCTCAGTACCTCTGCTGCTCAGATCGGTCACGCACTGAGAGAGAAAGAAGATACATCTGTAATCACCTTCCATTTGTGAAGAAAGAAACAGAAAGTGATGAGGATTTAGTCACTTCCAATTTGTAGTGTTAGAGTGTGACATGTTAGGTATCTATTTACTCACCATAACATCAATGTCTATATTTTACCAAAATATTGTGTTTGTGTGCACTAAAATTCATTCATGTGTATTTTTTCCCGAAAATATGCTGCACAAATATCACGTGACATAAAAAATGCAACAACCGCCATTTTAAATTCCAGGGTCTCCATTTTCAATAAATACACATTATAAACTTTAGGGGTTCTAAGAAATATTCTAGCAACAAAAATGCTGATTTTTGCATGTACTGTATGTGTCAGAACTGGTAAGGTGGTTAAATTGGCGGCATTCATCGGTGGTACCATCTGCCGAATGCAACATGTGAATCAAAACATTGTGGCTGCAGCATGTGTACAGTAGCAGTAGTACAGTAGCAGCTGCATGCCTTTTTCAGTTGCCTGATATACTGCCCCCTGGCTGCTCATGTGAACAAGCCCAAAGAGGGTATCACTGCACCACTGTTAAATGAAATTGGTTCAATAATATATTCACTGAATTTCATTAGCTTCTATATAAACAGGTAAAGCTCAATTGAACATTTGTTTAACTCTATTAAGTACATTCCAGGTGCATAAAAACAAAAGGGTCTGTATATTTTTAACTGTTTATTTTCTTTTTAAAGTAACCACAGCCTAACTAGATAAATATGTCCCCTGCTAGCAGCTGCAGAGTGGGTCCTAGATCTTTAAGGGGAAGCAGTGCAGAGGTCTGACACCCCTCAATCTCTACTGAGTAAGACATATACACTCACTGATCACTTTATTAGGTACACCTTCCTAGTACTGGGTTGGACCTTCTTTTACCTTCAGAACTGACTTAATTTGTTGTGGCATAGATTCCAAAAAGGTGTTGGAAACATTTTAGTCCATATTGACATGAACATCACACAGTTTCTGCAGATTTGTCAGCTGCAAAATCATGATGTGAATCTCCGATTCCACTACATCCCAAAGTGCTCTATTGGATGAGATCTGGTAACTGTGGAGGCCATTGGAGTACAGTGACTTCATTGTCGTGTTCAAGAAACCAGTTTGTGATGATTTGAGCTTTGTGCATTATCTTGCTGGAAGGAGCCATCAGAAGATGGGTACACTGTAGTCATAAAGGGATGGGCATGGTCAGCAACAATATTCAGGTAGACCAAGGGCATTTAAACAATGCTCAATTGGTACTAAGGGGCCCAAAGTCTGCCAAAAAATACCCCCCACCACCACCAGCCTGAGACATTGATACAAGGTAGGATGGATCCATGCTTTCCGGTTGTTTACACCAAATTCTGACCCTACCATCTGAATGTTACAGCTGAAATTGAGACTCATCAGACCAGTGAGCCTGTGCAAATTGTATCCTCAGTTTCCTGTTCTTAGCTGACAGAAGTGGCACCCGGCGTGGTCTTCTCCTGCTGTAGCCCATCTGCTTCAAGGTTCGGTGTTGTGCATTTAGAGATGGTATTCTGCATACCTTGGTTGTCATGAGTGGTTATTTGAGTTTCTGTTGGCTTTCTATCATCTTGAACTATCCTGCCCATTCTCCTCTGACCTCTGACATCAACAGGGTATTTTCGTCCACACAACTTCCCCTCACTGGATATTTTCTCTTTTTTGGACCATTTTCTGTAAACCCTAGAGATGGTTGTGTGTTAAAATCCCAGTAGATCAGCAGTTTTTGAAATACTCAGACCAGCCCACCTGTCACCAACAAGCCACGTTTAAAGTCACTTACAGGGGAGTTCAGCCCGGGTGAAAAAAAAATTAAAAGTCAACAGCTACATATACTGTTATGTTTCAAAAATATTTTATTGAAGATCAAATTCCATCTTGGGTGCTTGGCTTGACGCTGGCGAGAGTGGACGTGTGCCCTGGGAGCTCCGACTGAGCAAGGCACAATCCACAGTAATCCATCCAGAGGAGAGAGAGGTGAGCAAAGCAGCCACTCCATCCAAGCTCCCCTCTCTACCAGCTACATTTAGAGCCCCAAATCGAGCGGATCGGCGTCCGGCGTCCGGGCACCCGAAAATCGAGGCCGCGGCTTTTGAGGCCTACTGGTACCGGACCGCACGGCGTGGTCCCTGGAGCCCCAATCCTCCATCCACCTGCTGCAAAAGATAAAGCACCCTCTTGGGCCACTACCCTAGCAGTGTGAGACAGATAGGGAAAAAGATAAAGAAACAGGAAGACTTTTAAAAACAAGGCCCAGCGGGGGGGCGTGGCTAGCCGGCGACAGTGACGGTCGCAGAGTAACTGAGCTCCGGCCATTACGGCACACAGCGACGGACATTGAGTGAAGGGTGAGCTCACACAATGTCAGCAGACCCAGCTCCGATGGCGACAACCGCAGAGCAGAGGAACAGGAGTTCGCATCGTGCGGCTCCGCAAAAACTGACAGATTTCTTCTCTGCCAGGAACGACAAGGGGACCCAAGATGGCGGCGTCCCTCCTTCACAGGCCGCAGCAGCGGAAGACCTCTCATCAGGTTCCAGCTCCTCAATAACATCGGTAGGTACAGCGATCCATATCAGAAATAAGGGGGATTCATCACACTCACCCCCTGACAGCCCTACAACCCGGAGCCCCATTACATCCAAAAAAGCCAAACCAGGCAGCAATGTAGAAGAGGGCTCAGACATGGAGGAAGAAATAGCACAAGCACAAACACCGCAGCTCACCCTGGAGCAGTTCCCCTCCTCCTCCCAACCTGTATCCATCAATGATATGAAAGAAATGTTGATCTCCCTCAGAGACTCTATGCATTTAGACATGAGGAAAGCACTAACCCCTATCAAAACAGACATACTAGAATTACAACAGAGAGTTGAACATGCGGAATATAAGATTGATGAGGCCTATGCAGCACACAATGACATAGTGGAAGCCTATCAAGAACAACAAACAGGATTACAACGACTTGTGATTAAAATCACAGATTTAGAAGATCGCAGCCGAAGGAACAATATAAAGTTCCGCGGAATCCCGGAGTCCATAACTAACACAGATTTACAACCCTACTTACACCAATTACTCCACATTCTCGTTCCTAAAGCGAGCGATATGGATCTGACCATTGACAGGGCTCATAGACTGCCTAAACCAAGCTTTCTGCCCAACTCTGTTCCATGCGATGTCCTCGCTAGAATCCATTTTTATCAAGTTAAAGAAGAAGCAATGAGGGCAATCCACAAGAATCCTCATCTAGAAGGCCAATTTGCAGGCGTTGCACTATATAACGACCTGTCACAAGCCACTATTCAACAAAGAAAAAAACTTCTCACAGTTACCAAAGCGCTACGCAACCATAATATCAAATACCAGTGGGGAACCCCCTCAAAACTGATTGTGACCTAACGTGAAAGGGTATATAATATATTCTCCCTGGAATCTGGCCTTCGATACCTAAAGGAATGGGACATACTCCCGTCTGATCCTGCACATGAAAACCGACAAGGCCCTTCAAAACTCAGGCAGGAATGGTCCAGATGATATAATTAAGTGGAATACCTCACCCTACCTTAGCGACACAGTGTGCCAGATGTGCTCATACACCAATATGCCTCAGTGGATGTCCCCGTCCCTAAAGAATGGGCCAACACCACATAATTCCCCCTTAAGGAGTCTGCAGGATTTCCTGCTACTGGTTCCTGTGACTTTTTCCAGGTTCTTTTTTATGTTCTTATGGTTATTTGTTCTACTATTTCCGTTCATATCAGCTGTTCTAACCACTGTCCATTCCAGACTTACTTACTTAAACTGCCAGCTCTATAATGACGTACACCAACCGGATCCAAGAACTCCTTCCAAGAATCTCATCTCTAGTACATCCAGCCAACGACCGTTACCAAAGAGACTTGATACAAGGTGGTACCACTTCAATGAGGTATGTGCAAATCCCCCGAATATTCTTTAGCTGTACTCTCCAAACGAAACCTCCACGACCACAGCAGCGTTAACGAACTCTTACCATGCCCATTAAATTTATTTCCTTGAATGTTAAAGGCCTCAACAGTCCTTTTAAACGTAATCTTCTTTGGACTGAAGCAGAAAGACTTAAAGGAGATATCCTCAGCATACAAGAAACCCATTTCTCAAAGAATAAACCTCCGAACTGTTCCCACCGACGATATCCCCACGTGTTCTGCGCTAATGCTAGCACAAAATACAATGGAGTCCTTATTGCCATTCATGATTCCATTGCCTTTGTCTCACAGGACATAATTACCGATCCTAATGGTCGTTTCATCATATTAATATGCACACTGAATAATGTAATGTATACCATAGTATCCATCTATGCACCGAACAGTAATCAATTGCCTTTCCCAAAGAAACTGCTTAAAAAAATCAACCTGGTTCGCCAGGGTAGACTTGTAATGCTTGGCGACTTTAACCTGGTTCCCGATACTTCCCTAGATGGATTCAAACCAACTCACAAAAAGAAGCCATCCCTTAAAAACTTTCTCCATACAGAATCACTATACGATTCATGGAGATGTACTCATGCTGGGGAAAGGGACTACACATTCTTCTCAGCCCCCCATAAGACATATACCAGAATTGACCTAGCCCTTACAGATCTCCATACCCTTCACTCAATCCAATCGACTACAATTGAAATTATCACTTGGTCAGACCATGCCCCAATAACGCTAACACTATCTGAACAATACAATGAAAGACCTACCCTCCTATGGCGTAACAACACACAAATCTTTCAGCAGGAACTACACCGGGTTAAGGTCGCCAAGCACATTCAGGAATTTTTTGAATTTAACAAAAATGGGAATTACGGTATTGCAAATGTCTAGTGTGCACACAAGGCCTTTATGAGAGGTATCCTCTTGCAAATAGCCTTGCGGGAAAAAAAGCAAAGAGCAGATAAACTGAACTCTCTATTAGCACAAATAGCAATACTAGACCAGCAGAATAAACAACTAACTTCTCAGAGCACTATAGATAAACTACACCAGCTTAGAACAGAATTAAAACAAATCCTCCTTCAGGAGCATGAAAAGCATCTTAGATACCTGAAAACTACCTTTTACCTGTATGGTAATAAAGCAGGCAAAACATTAGCAAGACTAGTACAAGTTAACCACTTCAGCCCCGGAAGGATTTCCATCTTTAGGACCGGAGCCCTTTTTGCGATTCGGCGCTGCGTCGCTTTAACTGACAATTGCGCGGTCATGCGACGTTGTACCCAAACGAAATTTGCGTTGTTTTTTTTCCCACAAATAGAGCTTTCTTTTGGTGGTATTTGATCACCTCTGCGTCATTTCTGATCGCCGCTATAAACAAAAGAAGAGCGACAATTTTGCAAAAAAACCCAAATTTCTTACTTTTTGCTAAAATACAAATCCAAAAAAAAAATATATAAAAAAAAATGTTTTCACCGTTTTTGGCTGATTTATATTCTTCCTCATATTTGCGATAAAAAAAATCGCAATCGGCGTTTATTGATTGGTTTGCGCAAAAGTGGTCGCGTTTACGGATGATGAGAATTCATTTTTGGGGTTTTTCATTTTTTTTATTTTTTACTAAAAATGGCGGCGATCTGCGATTTTTAGCGGTACTGCAATATTTCAGCGGACATGTCGGAACGTTTTGACACTTTTTTGGGACCATTGGCATTTATACAGCGATCAGTGCTATAAAAATGCACTGATTACTGTGTAAATGCCATTGGCAGTGAAGGGGTTAACCTGCAGGGGGCGCGCTAAGGGTTAAGTATGTTCCCTGGGCGTGTTCTAACTGTAGGGGGGCTTGCCTAGCTGTAGAAGGGAAGTGGTCACAGCCTTCACTTACAGGAAGGCTGTGATCACAGCCCTTCCCCCTCACACAGAGCGGAGGTCCGTGTTTACTTACACGGACCTCCGCTCATTCGCTCCGGGGGGGGCATCGCGGGTGGCCGGCGGCAATCGAAGCCGCCGCACCCGCTCCCTGGCCCCCCCCAGACACAGTGAGCGCGCGCGCAAGCCTCCGGCGGCGCGCGCGCGCTCACAGTGGCTCTGTATCGCGCCCGCCGTCGTATGACGGCAATTTGCGTTACAGAGCCACTTTGTCGCCGTCAATTGCCGACCAGCGGTCGGCAAGCGGTTAAACAGGCAAAAAGGAAAATAGCACAAATGAAAGACCCCAAAACTGGACACTCGATCCAACACCCTAAAGATATAGCAAACACTTTTAAAACATATTATGAGACCTTATACAACCTCAAAAATGACCCCAACACTATCCAACCGACCCAAGAAAAAATCAACAATTTCTTGGATACTCTACACCTCCCCAAAATTTCCCCTGAACAGTCAGCTCAATTAAACGCCCCCTTCACGTCTAAAGAATTAGATACAGCCTTACAAAATCTAGCAGCAAATAAGTCTCCGGGACCAGACGGCTTGTCCGCGGAATACTACCACACATTTAAAGAAGCACTCTTACCTCAACTATTAGAACTATTCAATAACATAGCCGCCTCCGGGTCCCCCCCTGAAGAAATGCTTAAAGCCATAATCGTCACTCTCCCTAAACCTGGGAAAAATACTGACTCACCACAAAACTTTAGGCCAATCTCCCTTTTAAACGTAGACCTTAAACTATACGCCAAACTAATTGCCAATCGACTCGCCACAATCACCCCTTATCTAATTGACCCAGATCAAGTAGGCTTTAAATAGACAGGCACCTGACGGCACCAGAAGGATGCTAAATTTACTAAAAATAGCAGAACAGCGTAAGATACCATGAGCCTTTATAGCCTTAGATGCAGAAAAGGCTTTTGATAGAGTACATTGGGGATACATGACAACGACCCTATCAAAATTTGGACTAACTGGATTCATTATGTCTGCCATCTCGGCGCTCTACACTAGACCCTCAGCTCAGGTCTATACATCCTCAGCCCTATCAGAGGAATTCTCTATCACAAATGGTACTCGCCAAGGATGCCCCCTTTCCCCCATTATGTTTACTTTGGTTATGGAACCCTTAGCAACGGCAATGAGGAACTCCCCAGATATTACCGGTATAGAAGTGGGAGGCAAATTTTACACTATAGAACTCTTCGCTGATGATGTTATACTCACCCTGACCAAACTTGAAAACTCAATCCCAATAGTGAATGATCTCATACACAATTTCGGAGACATTTCCTATTACAAAATTAATATATCTAAATGTCAAGCATTACCCATAAATCTTACTAAAAAAATCAAAGTAAAAATGAAAAACCTTTCCCCATGTCAATGGGATACTACATCAATCCAATATCTAGGCATACAAATCACTAACAATTCACAAGCACTATACACTGCTAACTATAAGGCCCTTCTTAGATCGACCCAAGCTGACCTATCTAGACTAAATAAACAATCTCTGTCCTGGCTGGGTCGCATAGCCACATTCAAAATGGTTGTTCTACCGAAAATTTTATACATCTTCAGAACAGTACCGATCCCAGTTCCTACTACCTTTTTTAACACAATCAACTCCTATCTAAAACAATACATTTGGAAAGGTAAAAAAGCATGCATAGCCTTCTCTACCTTAATCAAACACAAACACAAAGGAGGAATGGGAGTCCCCTTGTTAATAGACTATTATAGAGCATTGCTGCTGGATCAAATCAAAGCATGGTTTGACCCCCAAGCTTCAAAACCTTGGGTCTTAATAGAAAAATACATGTTACAGGGAAAAAACTTCCAAAACTTGCTGATGGCTGTCGCCTCCAAACTTCCAATCAAAATACAAGAGTGTCCCTCTATTTCGGCTTCTATCGAAGTGTGGAAAGACCTATTAAAACTAAACAAAGATACCACTCAAATCCAACTTTCTAAAGCTTCCCTCCAGATATTTGAATTTCTAATTTCGGAATTTTCGGTCAAGACATGGGTAGATCAAAAGTACAATTCCTGGGATGAAGTCCCAGACGAAATTAAATCGAAAGACATATATAGAAGCAACCAAATAAGGCATCTACTAAAGTCATCCCAGAATACTAATATACAAATAGATAAAAATGTATGGGATTTTTACCATAAACAAAACAATACTAAAGCAGGCATATCACACATCTATACTTTATTGCAAGAGGACGCCCCTATTAAGCAAACACAAGCCATTCAGAACTGGGAAAGGGACTTGGGAGAGTCGTACATGGAGCATCAATGGGCAAAAGCACTTCAGAGTGCCATAAAAGCTACCCACTGCGTTCTTCACTGGGAGAATAGTTTCAAATTGATCTACAGATGGTACTTAACTCCAGTTCGACTAGGACGCATGTACCCCAATACACCCACAGACTGCTGGCGCAACTGTGGGCAGAGAGGCCAACTACTTCATATCCTGTGGCACTGCCCATCAATAACTAGCTTCTGGCAAACCACCTTTAAACTGATATCTAAAATATTAGGACATAAAGTCCCACCCACCCCTGATTTAGCCATATTAAATCTCACAATAGAACAATTTCCTTTAGAAGTAAGACAAATAATAATCCACATTTTATATGCAGCCAGATTGTCAATAATGCACAGCTGGAAGAAAGACCTTGCCCCCAATATGGAGGAAGTCATTTCTAGAACAAAACTACAATACTTCCATGAATTTGCTTTTGCAAGAGCAACCAATAACACTGAGAGATTTGTCCAAGTTTGGACTAAGCTTTTTTGAAAAAAAAAAAAAAAAAAGTAAATGTTCTTGGAAGGAGAGAAAATCTTTCTGATATATTAAACAATTAAGACAAGCTACTGGTTTGGACACCTGTTAACACTTGTTTACAAACGACTTATTAATAGACTAGTTAGTTGATACACTTGAATCATTGAAGTTGTACATCTATTCTATTTTGTAGGCCATTGTTTTGAATCCATCCGTCCGTCCTATACCTCAATGAGGATATAATGTATATTAAATTAAATACCACAAATGCCGATCACATAGCAGCCTGTCCACAGTATGAGCCCAAAGGGGTGGCAGGCACTTCCTGGTGAGAGAAGGAAGTCTGATTCACTGGGATAACCTATAATAGAATCTATCATATCCTTGCTGACTTTGTTGTACTTCTTTGTGAGATACGGACTGGATGTATTTTTCTTATGTATCTGATGTATCTGTTATTCTTCAATAAAAAATATTGATAAAAAAAAAAAAAAAACAAGGCCCAGCAGCGTCTAAAAATGGAGGTGTGAACCTGCTAGTCCGCGCACTGGGGGACAGAAATCAGCCATAGAAGGCCTTTCACAACCATCAACATAAGGGAAGAACAGCAGCACTCCGCCCCAAACCCACTCCAGATCGCCCAGAGACAGTGACTCGCAAAGCAGCTTTAGCATCCCTGAAATGTTCCGGTCACAGCCACGTGAGACCCCTGCTTTGGGTCGGGCCTCTGGGGCCTCTGCGCCAAATACACGCGCTCCCAGTCCCAGCGCTATAGGGGGGAACCCAGCATACCCTTGCACAGCGCACCCTCTCCCTGCCCAACCGCTAAACCTGCAAGACCTGCGCATGGTAGCAGAAGATATCAAAGCCACCTTAGCCGCAGCGATTACAGACCTCAGAAAAGACCTCCACTCGGTAGTCACACATTTGGACAACATAGAGGCCACAACAGCTCACCACGGCACAGAGCTGCAGCGCCTTCACTCCATATCACAAGCCCATGACACCCAGCTCAGAGATCTGCACCGACAGATCAAAGACCTAGATAATCACGGATGCAGACATAATGTCAGGGTTAGAGGCATTCTCGAAACAGTCAAAACCAACCAAATAACCCAGGCAACTATATCAATCTTCCTCCTGGGTCGTCCACCAGAAGCCCCAATTGAGATTGAATGCCTGCACAGAGCCCTACGACCAAGAGGCAGAGACACTGACCCCCCCAGGGATGTTATTTGCTGTCTGGTCAATTTCAAATTAAATGAAGAAATCCTGAGGCAGGCTAGACTTTGTCGCACGCTTCTATTTCAAGGCACCGAGATAAAACTGCTTCAGGACCTCTCTCCTATAACCCTGAAGCAGAGAAGAGACCTCTGTCCGCTACTAGACGTCCTGCGCACCAGAGGGGTGCAATATAGGTGGAAATTTCCCTTCTGATTATTGGCATCCCACCAAGGACGAAATGCATATCTCAGGATACCAGAAGACCTCCCGACCTTCTGTGACACCCTAGCTATCCCTCGAGTGGCTGTCCCAGATTAGTACAGTGATCTATGAAGCGAGAGTCTACCTAGAGCCACATCTATGGAAGCCATCCCGGTGAGAGACGACTTCCAGCTGCGCAGAAAAAGATCTACCTCTCCCCGGGTAGTAAGCTCTGCAAGAAACGTGACACCCGCAAGCCCTACCGCCTCTGCGGTGCACCGGCGACCCCGCCAAGAAGACTCCGGTTAGCCCCACTATTTAATCCGGGGCCCTTCTCCCCAGAGATCACCAAAGACTTTACTTCACTATTTGCCCTCTACATGGCGGAAGACCTCCTACTGAATACCAGCAATTCTTAATGGTTTCAGGACTTAATTCTCTCCTTACATCCTGACTCTGTCGGGGCTGCACAATAAAGCTACTAAGAGCCATAGCTTGCATAAAACATATTACTCCTCTGGCATGCCTCACCGAGGAGATACTGAAGCCAGCCTGGCGGACTAAACATTATCCATCCTGGGTAAGTGGCCCATAAGGATTCCTCCCTCCCCCCCTCCCTCTCCAGTCCCCTGCGAAATCTGAACTGGCCAAGGACATAGCCGGGACGTGCACTTCTTCCCCCTCCGAACCTGCAGCAGAAGACGCCTTGGTAGCCCCGCATGAAGCGAACGCTGTCTTGACTGGCAAGCCATTCTGTACGCTGCAGATACAGCTGCTGAAATAACTATTCCACCCCCTCACACCCACCACTATCAGGAATGAGTAAGATGTGATATTTGGACTTACTGAAAGGGTCCTACTTTGTCAAATGCTTTGTTTCTGTTCCGTGTCTTTTTCTCCTCCTGTCTCTCCCCCCCCTTTTTCTGCTTTGCCCCTCTCCTTTCCTCTCTCATCACACAGCTTTGGAGAGATGCCTCTTCCTGGAGCCCCTGAGACCCGAGAGGGGGGAGGGAAGGGGGAAAACATATATCCTGTCTATATTACTACAGGCATACAATGCCCTCCCTTGATGGAAGGATGACCAGCACACCTTTAAGCTCAGAACTACTCCCGACCCAAGTCCGCGGAACTACATAACCGACAATGGGTCCTAATACGGGGTCACAGGGGACTACCCCAGGAGAGAGGTGATCTCCCCACCTTCTACCCAGAGGAGGCTTGCCAGATGTTGAGGTATTCTGGCCAAATGCCATATGTTGTTTATGTTATTTACGTTCTGTTTACAGCTTACCTGTACATGGGGGTCCGGCCGCTCCCTGGGACCCCGATCTCCGGGGGCGATCGGACTCACACTGAGTTAATTTTGCAAGTTATATGACCCAAGTACTTTCTGGTTTAGAACAACAAAGAGTTTAACCGTAAGTCTAGCCTGCTGAGATACCCTACTCATGGTAACAGACTTGATATCTTCTAGCTAAGACCTCGTTTCCCTAGTATTGTCTCTTTCTGCCTTGCCCCCACAGATGCAGTGGACTTAACTCTGCCTGAGACATGGTATGCCTCACAGTTGTACTACTCCCTCATGAGACCGTATGTGCCGGGCTCAGGAGGGAGAACAACGTCAATTTGCTTCCTTCCCATACCCTTGCTTAGGGACAGATGCCCAGTCAAGTATCCCCCTATAAAGAAGAAACATCTTGATATTTAACACCTCCCCTCGACAGGTTTTAGGCTGACAGACCCTAGGTCCGCACATGTTATTGCCATAGGGTCCATCAAATGAATACAACTACCCTCTTGCAGCAACAACCTCCAGCCTCTAGACCCCTAGAGTGATGCACATCAGAACGAACAATTCTGTCCTGGAAAGACCCCCACACTTTGTCCCCCCTGAGCCGTGTATTTCCCCCTCTCTATGACCCAAAAGCTTTGAATAGGCTCATGCCCCACCCTTATGTCTGTCCCCCGGTGCTGCGAGACCTCTCGCCCCTCTCACACCCGCTCGACGACCTCAGACACTCCTCCACACAGCGAGAACTCTCACCCCTAAAACCAAGGAGTGAGGGCAAGCTGACCCTTACCAGACGATAGGCCCAACTGTATAGTAGGTTTGCTCAGCATAACCTACCACTGGTACACACCACCCCACACCACACTCCCTACCTAACCCCACTCTCCCCTTCTATCCCCTCCCACCTAACCCGCTCCGTTCACCTTCCCAGCCCCTCTCGCTCCCTCCCCCATTCACTCCCCCCCACCCCTGCTGATTCCGTGGGTCTCCTCCGGGAGTTCTCACCAACAGCAGAAACTGCTACTCATTTGTCCATACTGGTTCACGAACCTCCCTGACTCTTACCCACACACCTCTTAAGACTTGGTGGACCCGCAACTTAACCACATCGCTTAGGGTACAATGACCACCTTAAATCCTCCAGCAGTCCAACCCTCATTAAAAGTGATATCTCTCAATATCAAGGGCTTAAACACCCCAGAAAAACGTAGCCAACTCCTTGACATGATGCGCAAGTTTAAAGCTGATGTAGTTTTTGTCCAAGAAACCCACTTCAAATCCAATCAAATCCCGAAAATAACGAACCGATACTTCCCAACTGCATTCCATGCCACTAACGCCCAGGCAAAGACCAAAGGCGTCAACACCCCTTGGCACCTCATGGATTCCCTCATAGACACAGAAGGGAGATATGTCTTCCTGAAAGGCCTTATAGGCACTACACCAGTCACGTTTGCAAATGTGTATAGTCCAAACACATCCCAAGTAAGCTTCATCAGGAGTATCACTCAGACGCTAATAGCATTCCAATCGGGACTCACTATCCTTGGGGGGGGACTTTAATGTAGCTCTCTACCCCCTTCTTGACACGTCCTCTAATACCTCCTCGCTCCCATTCAGAGCGCTACGCCAGATAAAAACCCAACTCCAGAATCTTTTTCTTCATGACACATGGCGCACAATGTATCCCAATACTAAGGACTATACCTACTTTTCAGCTCCGCACAACCGATACTCTAGGATTGACTATCTATTCCTATCACAAAAAGACCTCCCTCTTCTTACACACGCGTCCATTGAGCCAATGACCATCTCCGATCATCATCCGATCACTATCACCCTGTCTCTACCCTAGGAATGCGCTTTCACTAAAATCTGGAGGCTAGACGCATCACTCCTAACGTCTGAGCCCGATAGATAACATATTCAAGAGAGTATCGTAAACTATTTCAGAGAGAATAACACACGAGAAGTACCACCCCTTACCCAGTGGGAGGCACACAAGGGTGTGATCAGAGGACGCTTTTTAGCGCTCCAAGCCACTCACAGGAAGGAGAAGCAAAAAACATTAGACGGCCTAATTCACAAAATACGGGCTCTGGAACGGGCTCATAAACAATCCCAATCAGACAGAGATTATAAGGAACTCACCCACACATGAGAACTTCTTAGAGAGGAGTTAGATTGTAAATCTAGGAGAAAATTCATTCTTAGCCACAAGCTTTTCTATGAATTTGGCAAAAAGTGTAGCAAATTCCTAGCTAAAGCGATCCAAAAAAAAAAAAAAGCCTCGTCCCATGTCCACACTATTAAAGACTCACAATGTAGGACATTCACTAAAAACACAGATATTGCCTCCCAATTTGAAAAGTACTACTCAAGCCTGTACAATCTTCCTAAACATTGCGCCTCTCCTGGCGAGCAAACCAAGTATAAAGCAAGCATTAGGCAATTCCTTCACAAACACTGCCCCGCTCCGATAGACCCTGAAGAAGCGCAGCTTCTAAAAAGACCCATCACAGAAACAGAACTTAAAAGTGCACTGAAACAAACAAAACCGGGCAAAAGCCCAGGTCCTGATGGACTCACCTCAATCTACTACAAAACTTTCATTGACACCCTTTCAACCCCATTCCTTTCGGCATTCAACTCGATCCCAACCACAACCCTCCCATTTAACCGTCTTCTGGAAGCACACATCACGGTAATCCCAAAAACAGACAAGGATGCCACATCGGTCACAAGTTACAGGCCGATCTCTTTATTAAACGTTGATATTAAGCTATTAGCAAAGATTTTGGCGAATCGCTTAATACCACTACTACTTTCCCTTCCAAAGAATGACCAAGTAGGCTTTGTCCCTGGACGAGAGGCCAGGGACAACACGATTACTGCCATCAATGTGCAACATTGGATGCACACCAAAGCGCTTAAGGGGTTCTTCCTCTCCTTGGACGCAGAGAAGGCGTTCGACAGGCTGGCCTGGGACTACATGGGGGCCACACTGAAACAAATCAGAATAAAAAACGTGATATTTAATTTCATTATGTCCCTGTACACGGCGCCCACCGCACGGGTGCGGGTTAATGGCCACCTGTCGAACGCCTTCTTGGTTTCCAATGGGATGAGACAGGGGTGCCCTCTCTCTCCCCTCCTTTTTGTGCTTACTCTAGAACCGTTTCTGAATTGCCTATGATCAAAGGAGGAAATCAGGGGGGGGCGCATGCGCGAAGCTCACTGTAATGGACGTGTCCTACTAGAGCTCCGCACGACCTCGGGCCTCATACCCAGCTACACAGTGTCTGGAAGCCGCTGACAACCACCGCTGCTAGCCCTGGGACACCCCCATCATCCGTGCACCGGAATATGGTGGCAGGGAATTCCCGTCACAGGTCGCGGAACAAATCTATCCGTGACATACTGGTTCGGGCCGCGTCCAAGATGGCGACGCCCGCCTCTCCACACAGCGGTACCAGTGCCAGTACCATGAGGACGCCGAAGACACCGAAACACCACCGCAAACAACTTATACCCCATCCGGATGAGGGTGAGTCCGACGCCGAATCCCTGGTTTCCCCCCTCTCCACCCCGAAAGAACGTTCCTCAGAAGCACCGCTCATACAACAATTCGAGTGGATGCTAACGAAAGCCCTGCAGCACACCTCCGACCAAATAACAGAGAAACTGTCTAGGGAGATCAGGGAACTCGGCCATCGCACCTCTGAGCTAGAGATCAGAGCAGATGAACTGGAAACCCATATATCAAACCATGATGATGAGCTGGAAGCTCTCAGGGAAGCCAATGCTACCCTACAAGCACAGATAGAGGACCAAGAGAACAGGGCCAGAAGATCAAATGTCCGCATCAGGGGACTGCCAGAAACCATAACTGATCTCCAATCTACTGTCACAGCTCTCTTCCAAGAGCTTGCACACAGCATCCCCATTGAGCGCTTAGAACGAGAACCTTCTCTCGACACTGTCATCTAACCTCTAGTCAATACCAAAGACCGTCAGGGGACTACGCCTGTAAACTAGAAGACCGGGACAAGAGAACCAGGAGATAGACACGAACATCCCATCGTAACCGAAGGGACTCTCGAAGGTCGAGTAGTAGTACCAAACTATATACCCAAAGGTCAAGTAGACGAGACTAGAGATCGAGTCTCCACGCTACCGGCTCAAGGGACTAGAGGGATCTGTCAAAGAGACAATAAACCAGCCTCCACACGACGTCCCGAAAGCAATCGTAGGTGAGCTTAACAACATACTCGCCACGAAGACTC
>BLSH010418659.1:75373-102379 GCA_018402905.1 Glandirana rugosa | reverse complement strand
ACACAGATGATCCAGTACCTTCTGGCATTTCACTTTCTTCTTCCCCCATTATTTCTCTATCTCCCATCATCAGCCTTATCCTCTTCTTCCAACCCCCCACCACGCTAAAGGAGACTTAACCCCACTATCCGCCAGAAATATCATAATAAGGAAACACCCACTTAACAACCAGCAAAGATCAACGCACGATACCAATCCGCTCGACGATACTTCTACATCTACTAATAACGCACCTTCAGTCGTCCGGTCCTCAAGTACATGTTCGGTATTATACATACGTGATATCACTCGTGATATTATTCGTGAAACTTTTTTTAATGCTCAATTGCAAACCACTATGACATTAAAAACATGCTTTACAGTTGCTGTTTTTTCAAAGTGCTTATTATAGTGCTCACTATAGTGCATACATATTATGGCTTGTACATGAACTCCTGGCCTGCTGACTTCCACGCAATAATCATCTACATCTTCATAGCAGCTCGCCTAACCATAGCACGCAACTAGAAACGACCAACAATTCACCCACAAAGGAATAATACTATAAAGACCGCCTATCACCCCAATTCAGAGGAAATCGCACCACCCCCCAACCTTCTTCTCCTATTCCGACTACTACCCTCTATCTCTTTATTACCCCCTTCTTCTTTCACTTTACGGTCTTCCATGACCTAGTAGACACACTGTACACCCATATATTCACTCAGTTATAATTTCTATTGCAATGGACTTTACCTGAAAATACAGGGGCACTTACATACATCCCGCTTGCTGTACCTCATACAGTTCATAAGAGTCTTATTAATTGTTGTCATTGTCAACATTATGGAGTGGTGGTGCCAAACCTCCCCCCTGCCACAGCAGTTTGTTCCCAATCGGGGTGATTGGGGGGTAAGGTGAGGCATTTATCCTCTTGCTGTACTTTATACATTTCCTACTTGTACTATTACCAATGTATGACAATTTTGCTTTGTGAACCCTGTCCAACCACCAAAAATCAATAAAAAGCTATTGAAAGTAAAATAAAATATGGGGAGATCGCTGATAGGGTCACACAGAGAAATGTAGACACAAAGTCCGGGTGGACAATCCTGGCCGGATACTGAGAACCCCTGACATCAAGAAGCGAGACCAACATATACTAATATTTTGTACTAATTTTGTAGATTTTTAGACTATGAACAGGGACTTTCCCTGAGGAATGAGCAACCAAAAAAGCTCCGAAACGCATTGGATTGGCTGTTAACAGCCCCCTGGATGTAGATTTTCCTAACTGTATGGGCACCAACTTGCCTAGCTAAGATTTTTTGTTAATTTACAATTGTATATTATGATGTACGTCACATTTTAATTGTTTTGTAATCAATGAAATGTACTATTTTTTACTCCTACATACTCTCCTTGTGTAAGCCTTCAAAGTCCCATGTTGTATGAGGGGAATGTTTCTTTAGTTCTAATATTAGGGATGTGACTTTAATTTCACCAGTACTGAATCTCCCCCAAACAAACCCCTTTGTGCCTCATTTTTACAGTGGATCCTACCCAATGTATCCGTCACATGGTGTACTGTGGCTGCTAGTTTGCATTGTTGCGTGGCCCTAGCCAATAACATCCCTGATTTATTCCCAAGTTCTTAAAATACTTTTTGGGCTAGGGTATGACGTCTTCATGCTTTGGTCATAAGTTGTGCCAAGAGAAGCTCCCGGGTCTTCGCTAGTTCTTGGGCTACTTTAGCCGCCAGTAAGCTTTTGTGTTGGGCCTCTATTCTGCCAACCTTTTCTATGAGTTCCTTCATGAGAGATTGGCGTTCCTTCTTTTTCCTAGCCGCTATTAAGAGTGAGTGGCCTCTAATCACGCATTTATGTGCCTCCCATTGGACCATGGGGGACACATCCAGCGTGTCATTATGATTGAAATAAACCGTAATTGCTTGTGAAATTGTGGTTAAGTCACCCAAATCCGGCAGAAGGGAAGTATTCATTCAACAGATCTTGGAAGAGGGCTCTATTTTGAGGCACTTAAGTGTCATCATGATCGGGTGGTGGTCGGAGAGGACCATGCTCTCAATAGAGGTGTGGTGGAGGAAGGTCAGGTCTGATTGCTTTATGAACAAATAGTCCAGCCTGGAGTAGCGATTGTGTGCAGGAGAGAAGAAGGTATAATCTTTTCCTTCCAGGTTCATAGCTTTCCAGGAATTGTGTAATGTCAAGGAGGATAGTTGGAGTTTTACTTGTTTTAGTGCCGAAAAGGGGAGTGAGGATATACCCGAGGAAGTATCCAAGAGCGGGTTGAGAGCCATGTTCAGACCCCCCCCCCCAAGGATTAGGAGGCCTGTCTGCAAGTTGGTTAATTTCAGGAGAGTCTCTTTCATAAAATATACCTGTTTGGAGTTAAGGCAATATATATTCGCCAGTGTCATTGGTCTATTTTTCCACGTTCCCTTGAGGAAGATGTATCTTCTCTCCAGGTTTATACGTTGGTCAGTGAGAAGAAACAGGCATGATTTAGAAAATAAAATGGAAACCCCATTTGGCTTTTAGATCAACACAGGTGGCATGAAGGGGAAAGGATTATTATTGAATCTGGGGCTAGCTCCTCTCTTAAAATGAGTATTTGGGCTCTAAGTCGATGTGCTTCAGCCAAAACACTGTTTTTCTGGTACACTGAGTCCCTTCACATTAAAGGATATCACCTTAAGCGATGTCAGGGTATTACGGTTCATTGTGAATGGCATAGTTGTTTGTTATTCCCCTATACAGGCAACACCCCTGGTCAAGAATGAGTAACAAGTAAACAAGTAAACCGGGGACTAGGCTGAAGGAAGTTAGTCCAGGCCCTACTTAGGGTTTGGGGCATGTGATGTACACACCGGGAAGTAAAGGCATGATCCATAGTGGTGAATATCACCCCTGAGGGTTCCTGCCTCTATTAACTACCGGTGTCACGTACCTGACGGTGGAGTCTGTCATGTGCACGGAACAACCGCTCTTGCGCACCCAATTCAAGGACCCCTGGTAGTGGGGACAGAGGCCCAAGAGTGCGGGATGGCACGAGGGCTGGAGGGTCACCGATGATGTAGCGAAGCTCCAGGAGGCATGCAGGTAGAAGGATGGTCGTTCAGGCTGGGTCGGCAACGGGCAGGCAGGAAGGTACAAAGGATCAGGCAAAAGAGTAGTTGAAGTCCAAGCAAGGTTCATTAAATGGGCGGGCAGCAGAGGTACAAGGGAGCAGACAATCGGATGGTCGTGGATAGCCGGGGTCGGTGCAGGCAGCAGACAGCAGGTCGGGACAAGCCGGGTCAAACAGGAGGCAGAACAACACAGGAACAGGTATCGGAGGCTGAGGCTCACAGGTCGGGAACGCTGTAGAATGAGCAGCACTTGTCTCCAGAGTCTCCAGGTTTAAATAGGCCCGTTTGGCGCCGTTTCCGGCGCGTGCGCGCGCACAGGCACGCGAGCGCGCACGGGAGCGCGCGAATGCGCACGGGAATGCACGAACGAGCACAAATGTGCGCACCACTGCGGAAATGCCAGGATCAAGAAGAAATTGTTCCTTTTCCTAACATTGCCCCCCTAAAGGGGCAGCCTCCGGATGCCTTACCGGGTATCACCACTCTGGCGATTTCTCTTGAAAGCCTGGATAAGTCAAGGTGCTTGCATATTTTCTTCAGGTTCCCAGGAGTTCTCCTCTGGGCCGAACCCCTTCCACTTAATGAGATACTGGGTTCCCCCAGCTCTCCGGCGGCAATTCAAGATGGCTTCCACCTCGAACTCCTCCTCTCCGTTAACTAGGACGGGGTCTGGAGGACCCACCTTCCGACCTGAGAAAGTGTCCAGAACCATGGGCTTCAGCAGCGATGCATGGAAAACCGGGTGGATCCGCAAAGAAGAAGGCAGGTCCAGCTCAAAAGCCACCCGGTTTATCTTCCTCTTAACTGGGAATGGTCCCAGAAATCTTGGGCCCAACTTTTTGGAGGGGCAAGCCAATTTTAAATTTTTGGTAGATAGCCAGACACGGTCGCCTGGTTGGAGTTCCAATTCCCCCCGCCTTCTCTTATCGTAGGCCTCCTTGTTCACTTCCCGAGATTTAGCAAGAGTCTCCTGCAAGAGTTTGCAATTTTTCTGGAGGAAGCTAGAGATGTCCTGAGCTGCTGGGACGGTACCTTCCGGGTTTAAATAGGGTAAAAAGGTGGGGTGAAACCCGTAGTTGGCCCAAAATGGGGACTGCTGGGTGGCCGAGTGAATGGTGTTATTGTAAGCAAACTCGGCCACCGGCAACAGTGCAACCCAATCATCCTGAGAGAAAGATGAAAAGCATCTCAGATATTGTTCAAGAGTCTGATTTGTCCTCTCAGTCTGGCCATTTGTCTGCGGATGATAGGCGGAGGAAAAAGATAGCTCTATCTCCAATCCTGCACATAATGCTCTCCAAAACTTGGAAGTAAATTGGACTCCCCGGTCAGATACTATGTTGTTGGGTACACCATGGAGTCGGATGACTTCTTTAATAAATGTGTTGGCCGTTTCGGCCGCAGAGGGGGTTCCTTTCATGGGGATAAAGTGCGCCATCTTGGTCATGCGATCAACCACTACAAAGATGGTGGAAAAGCCCTCAGACGGGGGAAGTTCTGCGATGAAATCCATCGCCAGCTGCGACCACGGGCGTTCAGGTATGGGAAGGGGGTTTAGAAGACCCCAGGCTTTGGCCTTATCGGTTTTATTCCTGGCACAGACAGGACAGGCCCCAACATATTTCCTACAGTCTTCTGAAATGTTCGGCCACCAGAACGACCGTGAGAGGAGCTCAGCGGTCTTCCGAGCACCGAAATGTCCGGCCAATTTATGGTTATGACACCGACCCAAAATTCTGAGACGTAGGTTTGCTGGAATAAACATCTTTCGCCCAAACCACCACAGCCCATCTCTGATAGTAAGTCGGGTATCCTTGTTGTCTGTGGCGCTGGCCAGCACCCGACGGATCTGAGAGAGTAGGTCTTCATCGGATAGGAGAAAGTTCCGTGCCGGGAGAATGGTGTCAGGTGGGGTGGTATTGCCTGGCTTTGTGAACATCCGCGAAAGGGCATCGGGCTTGCTGTTTTTAGAACCTGGGCGAAAGGTCAGATGGAAGTTGAACCTGGAGAAGAACAGGGCCCAACGGGCTTGTCGAGGCATCAGCCTCTTTGCTGTTCGGAGGTACTCCAGGTTCTTGTGATCCGTGAAGATGAGGATCGGATGAGAAGCACCTTCCAGCAAGTATCGCCACTCCTCGAGAGCCCACTTGATCGCCAGTAGTTCCCTATCTCACACATCGTAATTCCGCTCCGGTGCGGTTAATTTCCTGGAAAAAAAAGCTACTGGATGAAGCAGGGCTTTGAGACCCTGGCGTTGAGACAAAATAGCCCCTACCGCTGTTTCCGAGGCGTCCACTTCCAGGACATACGGTAGAGCTGGGTCCGGGTGTTTCAGAATGGGTGCGGAGGTAAACAGGGACTTGAGCTTCTGAAAAGCGGCCTGAGCCTCCGGTGACCAATGGTATCGGGTGTTTTGACGAGTCAGTCGTGTGATGGGCTCCACAATAGCGGAGAATCCCTTGATGAACTTACGATAAAAGTTTGCGAAGCCCACAAACCTTTGAACCCCCTTCCTGTCTGCTGGTGAGGGCCATTCTAGGATAGTCGAGACCTTTTGAGGATCCATGTGAATGCCCGTGGTGGAGATGATTAACCCCAGAAAGTGCATGCTGGGTTGCTCAAAAGAACACTTTTCCGCCTTGGCGTATAAGCCTGCTGCCGAATATGCCCAAGAACCTTGGTGACATGCCTGCGCTGTTCTTCCAAGGAAGTGGAAAAAATAAAAATATCGTCCAAATAGACAATTACAAAAAGATCCAGAAAGTCCCGGAACACGTCATTGACGAAGTGTTGGAAAGTAGCCGGGGCATTGCATAGATCGAAGGGCATCACCAAGTATTCGTAGTGCCCGAAACAGTCTCCAGGTTTAAATAGGCCCGTTTGGCGCCGTTTCCGGGAGCGCGCGAATGTGCACGGGAATGCGCGAACGCGCACAAATGTGCGCACCACTGCGGAAATGCCAGGAGCAAGCAGAAATTGTTCCTTTTCCTAACAACCGGAGGTAAGAATAGTACCAGCTATCACATCTAATCGTAAGGCAATAAGTGAGATGAGGGTCAGAAGTAAAAGCCGGCTATTTCCAAAGGGGAACCTTCCTCTTTGGGTGGAGAGTAAGTCAAAAAGAAAAGCAAGGTGGACGTCCTAAACATCCATGAAACTCTTATTTGTTGTAATCTCTTATATGGGGAGAGAAACCAACTACCAGGGATGAGGTGGCACAACCCGATCTAAACCCTAGTAGTAGGGATGGCCTTGACTGGATCGCCCCAGCTCTGGCACCAGGGTACATGAGGAAAAGCTCAGTGTTTAAGTACAGCACACATAACATAAAACCATACAACAATGTATCAAACAATCCAATACAATACGCCCAAGGTCCATATTCTGGGGGGGGGGGGCTTGCCCCCCGCAGAATAAGGGTCAGTTGCCTAATCAGTATCTTGCTCCATCCCCTATCCTGCCGGGATCCCCAGCGCAGGGGGTGGAACAATTGTTATCTCCTGAGAAAATGTTTTACTTTAAATTTAAAATTAAAAGACAAATAACTTATTCACCCTTAAGACCTTATAGCACACAATGAAAAGATATACATGCCCCGTTGTCCCCGTGTTCACCACCCTACGGGGGGTAAACCTAGGGGACACACCTGGACTACTTCTCGTCCCGCGCCTGTGCTGCTGAAACAGTAAATCACTTATCAGTGTAAATATAAGTAGAACCTCCTAGCACACCCTCAGGAATCATTGCCTTCTGGTACTTTATACCGGCAAAAAAGAACCAAAAGAGTAACGAGTAACCGGGGCAAACTAAATTAAAAAAACAAAAAAACTAAATTAAATCCATGAAGCCGGGACAAGTACGCTCATCGCGGCTTCATGGAATTAGAGAGCCCCAGTATGTATTTGATACAAAGGTACCTCTTCCCTGCATCAGGTTTTTATCCTGTGATCAACGTCCTGACTCTCTGTTGAGCTGTAGTAGTTTGTAGATCCTTCATTTCACCATGGGAACAGGTTTGTCATATTACAGTCCTCCTAGTGGCTACAGGTGGTCACTGCAGGAAAATAAAAAGAAAGGGAAGCGCACAAAAGGAAGACCAACAAAAAAAGCTTTGGGTACAATTCTGGGCAATATATCTCCTTAGGCCTGTTGACTGATTTTGGAGGGAGTTAGCAGTCATAGGCATCCGGCTTGGGGAGGTTGTGGCATACAATTATGTGACAGCCCAAGGTGGAGTAAATGTTAGTACAGTATATAGTCCCTAGGAGAATATAACTGATTCATCTACTCACCCATAACACCATGTAGGAATTGATCCCCTTATACGGCATAGGGGAAAAATAACTAAGTCCGCTGTATAGCCCCTGGGCTGACCCATTATAGCAATCACCCTGTGCCATGCAGTCAAATATGTCTCTCCCCAGGATCTACCCCCGCACTTCCCATAGTCAACTTTGGAGCAGCCGTACCCCTGAATGACATCAGTCCCAAAAGCAGTCCGAAAAGCATTTACCATTTCACCGTCGATTCAGCTCATCCTTATCTTGTTGCATCTTTTCACCACCTGTAACTTAGCGACACTAGGGAAGGCAAGATGTTCTCCATAGGTTAATGCTAGGAACTTTCAATCAACTTGACTAGTTGTGGACTCTGTGTTCCATCTTGCGCCGTACTGATGATGGGGAGAGTCTTGGGGTCTCCTCTGTTTACATGTCTCCTTGGAACCTGCACAGAGTGTTCAACGAATTTCTGCATCGTCTCTGCAGGTGTCTTTGCTGGCATGGCAATTCCTCTTGGGGAATAGGGATCCATGGGTCTTGCTGGAGAAAGGAGCCGTACCACTCTGGGACTGGAACCAATTGTATGTCTAAGTTATCGCAGAATGCTTGTAGATCAGCTGGCGTTCTCAAGAATGTAGTGTGATTCACAACTGATGCTTGCAGGCAGAACTTCCACCGATAGGACATGCGTCTATCTCGGAGCACCTGGAGGATGGGGATGTAAGTCTCTTCCGTGCTGCAGGGTAATGGTGGACAGATCCTGGAATATTTGTTTGCATGCCCCCTCATGTTCCAGGCAGTCCTGGTTACAAGCTGCTCTCAATATCCCTTCTTTTTGTGAGAAACTGACCAGGCAGCATATGGTGTTCCTAGGTGGGTCATTGTCGCTAACTCTGATCCTCAAAGCTCAATGGCACATGTCCATTTTCACGGGTGCATGCGGGGGTCTGTCCAGGAGTGTGTTAAATATAGCCAAGACCACGGTTTGTAATTGAGGCACCTCCACCACCTCTGGGATCCCCTGACCCTAAGATTGTGTCGTATTCTTCGATTGTTAAGGTCTTCTATGTGATGGTGCATCGCGATCAAGTGTAGTGCATGCGTGCTGGTAGTTTGTTGTATTTGCTGGATGGCGGCCTCCTGTGTAATGGCCGTCACCTCCACGTGCTCCACATGGGCAGCAATTGCCCTGATGTCTGCTTTTAAGTCTGATATGGCCGCTGACAAGGTATTTTTGATGTCTGAGATAACCAGCTGCAGATCTGCCAGGCACTATAGCAGGGATTGATGCGGAGCAGGCGTACCTGTCCCATATACACCGAGGGCCTCTATGTTGCCAGCTCTGATCTGCAGTTTGAGATGTGGCCTCTGAGTCAGGGGCCTGTGTGTGGAACATTGCCGGGATAGTGTGGGTGAGCTGGGTGGAGAGTTCCTCCTGTGAGCGGGAAGCTGATGTGCTTCTCCCTGCCATCTTCCTCGGTCGGAATCTCAGGCATGTGTGCTAATTCTGGGTGCTTTAGAGGCTTTGAATGTCGGAGCTCCCAGACTATGCTGCCATCCTGCTGCAGCGCTAGGTCACGCGGCTGATGCTGACTTTAAATATAAGGACACTTATCTGTCCTGAGAGCCCATGATGTCGGCACCTGAAGTCAATCCATCCCTTGGCTCCGGGTGCAGGTGCTGGCATTCTTACTAAGGGAAACAGGAAGTGAAGCCTTACAGCTTCACAGCCTGTTTCCTACCTTTTCATGCGCGAGTTGTGCTGTGTTTTCTGAATGGTTCCTGCTGTTTTCTTGGACCTGTGTGTCTTCCAGAAGGCATTGGCGGGGAGGAGGATGGCCAGACATTTTTTAGATCGCCGCACAAGATTATTTTACCCTGAAATGGGAGTTGATACCTGGTTTTGACAGGTATCCCCTCCCCCCTGAAAGGTGCCAAATGTGGCACTGGAGAGGAGTAGGAATCCGATCCGTGGAAGTTCTATTTTAGGGTGGAATTCCGCTTTACATCCCCTTTCTTCCCCATTCTGATGCTCGGTTTGAACTTCAGCAAGTCATTTTTACCATGTCTAGATGCCTAAATGCATTGAGTTGTTGCCATGTGATTGGCTGGTTAGCAATTTGTGTTTCCAAGCAATTGAACAGGTATACCTAATAAAGTGGCCAATGAGTGTACATAGCTTGCAATAAGCAAAGCTCAAAATCCCTGCTGATTGGAGAGCTCTGGATTTGAGTCAACAAGGGTGTGTTGAACCTTTTTAAAGAGAGTGCTGCTTCCCACAAGAAAGCAAGCCACCGACTCTAGCATGCTGGAACAACACAGGGTTTTCTGTGCAGGCTGTTGTTGCTTTCTAAAGAAAACAAACTGTAAGACTTTGTACACCTTTTATATTGATACACATATAATGTTTTAGCTAATTTAGGCTGAACGTTCAATCTTTTACAGTGTTCAGCACTTCTCTTGTTGGAGCCAAGGTAATAGGGGTGAAAAAAACATGTCTAAGTACACATAAGTAACTTACTTCAGCAATCAATATTTACAAGGGAACAGGCTACAGTGGCACTTTGGAGATGGAGGAAGCAACATAAAGGAATCATCTGCCTAAATGCCTAAATGGTTGTGATTCATCAAACTGTAACAGCACTTACTGTAAGTCATGAAAAAGTTGCCCCCCTCAGCCAATATCATTATATTTAGCATTGGTGGGGTGGGTCCATTACAGCCTGGTCTCAGAGGCAGTAAGGACTGGGTCTGGAATACTGAGGACATCTTGCAGTGAAAAAAAGAAGCACAGTAAGGAACAGCTCCAGAATGAAGATGAGTATTGCAGCAAGGTCTGTTTTTTCTTTAACTTTTTAGCTATTCCTTTTTTGGTTGGAGGTCTTTTTCCAACTATAACTGAACCTTGACTAATCACTGGCTTTTTGGTGGCCACTAACCCAGGAAGAAGTTCAGTTTATACACCTGCAACTTAATAATTGCATAGTAACATGACTGTTTACAGTTCTACAACACAAAATTAGTTATGGTGCCAAAATTAAATAAGACACTTTTATGCATTTCATTGTTTGAAGGTTGGCCCAATAATTCCCATGTATACATACACTATTTTTAACAACATTCATTATCAGATTGTAAAAATATTTTCTTAAATCTCTTGCAACCCTGTAATTTGAATTATTGTTTGTGTCCTTTTTATCTAGGCTTTTACTTTCATTTCTTTTCCTCCCACTTGTTCTGTTCCTTTCTTGACAGATATTATATAGCTGGAACAAAAGTCTTCATCTTTAAAAAGTGCCATTACATTTATTCACTTCAGATGTTTCTTTTTTAGAAACGGAATTCTTCTCTTTTTATCTTTATCTTAAACATTCTGAACTTCAATAACTTTCTGGCTGGAGTCACGTCTTAAATGAAAAGTGTCCGCCAAATTGATTTTATTTCTCTTGCTGTTGAAATTGCCCTTTTAAAAAGGAAGCTATTCAAAGGCATTCTTGGGTATTTGAAAGTGCCTTTACCTCTCAACAAATCAAAAAAGAAGGAATCATTGATCTTTAATACTGTGGGTGGAGAAATGGAAATGATTCCCGTTTGTCCCTTGTTCTATTATTTATTTATTTATATTTTTTTGGTTTTTTTCGGGTAACAACAAAGAAAAAGAAAACAGAAAAAACACACATGTACTATGTACACATTTTGAGTCAGTATGGATTATAATACATTAGTAACGTATAGATGAGAATGTTATGAATTATTCAATTTCAATTTATACTGTAGAAAATCAAGTAGTTATGAGCATTTATACTTGTCTGTCCATATTACCCAAATCCTGTCGAAGTTTGCACATGAAAGGGAATTAATTGCCAATAAACTTTCAAGGGTGTCGTTTTGTTGGACTCTTTTTGTTACGTCAGGGATGTTAATAGTAGGGGCAGCTTTCCAGTTTTGGAGTACTAGAGTTTGAGCAGCTAGGAGGATGTGGGAGAATAAATATTTAGATACATTGGAGAATGTTTCTATTCCTTTGTGGAGAATTTCTAAGACAGGGTCAGGAGAGGTTATGATTCCTGTGATTGATGAGATCAGTTGGAATACCTGATTCCAAAAGCTAGTTTAATTCCCAGAATGTGTGTAGGAGATGACCTATATGGCTGCAGTTCCACCACCATAGGGGCAAAGTGGTTAAAAAATGCTTTGCAAGTCTGTAAGGAGTATATTGCCATCTATTGGCTACCCTAAGTGTAATTTCCCAGTGGCCTATGCAATGGGATGCTTTTTAAATTGTTCGGAAGGCAGATCACCATTGGCCATCTGTAAACATGGTACCTATGTCTGATTCCCATTTCTTTAGTGCTGCGCTTTTGCGGAATGAACGTTTATCTTGGATAAGGTTATAAAATAGTGATATTCCTTTAATGTTAGATTTTTGGATTGAAAAAAAAATGTCATGCTTTGGATGGTACTCGTATTGTTGTAATGGGATGTAAGCTTAGAAAATGTGTAATATGGATACATGCAAAGAGCATGTGGTTTGGCAAGTTGTACTCAGTTAGTAGGCATCCTGCTGTTTTGGGTTTGGATTTGGTTAAAATATTGTGTATGGTTTGGATACCATATGCTGGGAGCTGTTTAACTGACAGCATGGGTATTTTTGCTTCATGTAAACATAGAGGGAACTTATATTCTATTCTGATAGTACCCATATGACGTTGATTAAGGAGGAATTGCCATGCTTGTAGCGATGCCAGTGCAGAGGGAGAGAGAGCCTGAGTGCCCCAGGGCTTCCAGATGCCATCCATGATGAAAGCAATGAGATCAGATGTTCGGGCTAGGGCTTTCTCTATCTCCACCCCCAGCAGAGTGTTGCTACCATCAAACCAATATTTAAGTTGGTCTAGTCTGACTGCCCACAAGTAGTCATAGATGTCCACCCGTCCAGCCCCTCCTACTTGCTCACGTGGGATTAGGTTATTTTGGGAGCATCTAGCTCTTTTGCCTCCACATATGAACTTCCACATGAGACTCAACAGGGATTGCAGGTAATGGGAAGGAATTGGAATTGGTAACGCCCTGAACATGTACAAGATTTGTGTCAGGCTCAACATTTTAAATGCCACTATTTTGCCTAGCCAGGATAATTCCTTCTTAGATATGTCTTAAAGCTGTGTTTCCAGTTTGGCTAGTAATGGTTTGATGTTGGTGTTAGCTAGGAATAGGGTTGAGCTTGTCAGGGTTATGTCTAAATATGGTATACCATTTATGCTCCATGTGTAGGGGAAAGTATGAGTCCATCAGCAGCTTATGTGCTAGTGGGAGGGAGGTTAGTGGGTGTGTTAAAAGGAGGATGACATTGTCTGCAAATAAGTTTTATTACATGTGGATTGGTACCAAACTGTAAACCTATGAATGAAGGGTGTGCTCTTATTGCCTCTGCCAGGGGTTCTATCATTAGGTTACAGATGGTCAAGGAAAGGGGGCATCCCTGGTGAGTCCCATTGGATATGCAGAAGGGAGTGGATAGCATGCCAGAAGTATATACCTGTGCAGAGGGACAGGAATATAGAGCTACAACCGCATTCAGTATAGGGCCCTGGAAACCAAACTTGGACAGTACCATTGACATATAAATCCAATGAACTCTATCAAATGCCTTCTCTGCATCTATAGATAGCAGCAGAGAAGGCGTTCAAGTTTTTTCAACATGATGTATAATGTTTATTATCCTCCTGGTGGTGTCTGAGGTTTGCCTCCCCTTCTCAAAGCCCATATGATCGCACTGAACAAGAGAGAGTATGAAACCCCTGTCAATTGTTTGGCTAACAATTTTGCATAGACTTTGTTATCGGAATTTAAAAGAGATATAGGTCTAAAGTTGGATGGTGTGGGAGAGTCTTTTCCAGGTTTAGGCTGTGTAACTATATACGCTTTCAACATCTCCGGGGGGGAAACTTTGTTGCAGCCTTTGTAAAGACTGCTTGCATGTAAGGTGCTAATGTGCCACTGGATGTTTTAAAATATTCGTTAGAGAAGCCATCTGGTCCAGGCGATTTATCGTTCAGCAGAGTGGCTATGACTGTCTCAATATTTGTTGTGAATGGGGAGTTTAGTTCCTGAATTTTAGCGTTTGAAAGGGATGGGAGGTTCAGTCCCTGTAGGAGCCTCTGTATATTCGCTGTTGTTGGTTGAGGGGTTGAGGAGTCCCTAGGTACAGTAGATTGTATAATTCACCATAATAATCAGTGAACTTGTTTGCTATGTCTTGTGGGTTGATCATTTTGTGATTAAGGGTAGGATGTATCAATTGTGCTATTCATATTTAATGCAAGCCACTTTGGTACTTGCCTGCTTTGTTGGCATTTGCGTATTAGTTTGTAAGCGTCTGAGGTGTTTATCATATTGCTGTGATAGAAGCTCTTTCAGATTCTCTCTGAGCTGAGATAGTGTGTTGGCTAGGGACATGCTGGGTTAAGCTTTGTTTTGGGTTTCTGATTTGTTTTGCGAATTTCTGAAAATATAGAGTTCTACATGTTTTAAGGTGCGTCATTTCTTCTCTTTGGCTCCAATTTGTATAAGTATACCTCTCATGAATGCCTTATGGGCATTCCAAAGGGTATAGGGGTCTTCTACAGATGTGTCATTGTTCTGAAAGAAATCCCAGAGATGCTGAGATATTATGGGGGAAGTTAGGGGCTCTTGCAGTAGCCTAATGTTGCAGTGTCAGATGGGTGGAGAGGGGGAGACACCTTGTTCAGTAATAGACATTGCGATCGCAGCATGGTCAGATCACGTAATGTCATGGATCTGTGTAGAGGTTACTTTCCGTAGTGTCCACTTGTCTGTTATGAACATGTCAATGTGTGAATATGAACAATGGCTGTGGGAGAAGAAGGTATAGTTCCTTTCATTGGCATGTAGCCATCTCCATGCATCGAACAGTTCCTCTGTATGAAGTATATTGAGCAGGTATGCAGTGCTGTTTGGTTTGTGGGTTGAAGTGTCTATTTTTGGATCAATAATCCGATTAAAGTGTCCACCTATAAGGAGATTGCCATACTGCATGGAGTGGACTCTTAAGCAGTTTCATTAAGAATTGATGTGAGTTTGGAGCATTAACTGTCACTAGCATATATGGGTTTGAGTTGATGTTACCTATTACTATTACGTCCAGAATGGTTGCCCTAGGTTGGAAGGACAGTGTGTTTCTGAGTGCTAGTCGCACACCTATCTTTTTGTGTCCAGGCATGCATGCCAAAAATATGTTAAGGTAGTCTCTCTGTGAGCATATCAGGGCTTTAGTCATCTGGAAGTGAGTCTCTTGCACACACAGTTGGTTCTATGTTTATTAGCCTCATTCCACATGGAAAATCTTTTTGCAGGGTGGTTTAGGCCTCGAGCATAAATAGATAAGCATGTAATGGTCATTGGAGGTGGTTTAGGCATTGGTGTGCAATGGTGTATTGTGAGTACTCACTGCGACGATAGATTATTTTCTTGGGGGATCACCATTTTCTGATGATGGCAGAGGAAGCCTTATGTCCATAATAGGATTGTGTATCAGTCTTAGAACATTCCTGTGCAATTCAAATATGGTAATAAATAAAATAGAGAATACCGCGCTATAGTGATCTAAATATGAAAAACGTTCAAGGAGATAAATGAATAAAAAGGAAGCTGCAATCTGCCCAAGGATATCTACCTGGAAAAGCAAGAATGTACATATATAAATAGATTGCGCTAGTTTCAACTATTTAGAGTAATATTTATCTATGAAATGAACGCCAAAAAGTGTCACATGTGTATATTATACAAATGACTATGAAGTCATAAATGATAAAGAATGGTTAAAATAATTATGAACAAATCATCTGTGTTATGAACAAAATTGATATATACTCAGTTTAAATTATGTGCAAATGGTCATAAATACAAAGAATAAAAATAATAATAAGTCACTATACGTAAAGTGCAAAAAGTGCAAAAAACAAAAATTGATATGTGCTCAATAGGTGAAAAGAGAGTCTGTGAGTAAGTTCCAATGAGCAGATAAGGAAGTCCGTATGCCTTTAAGGGATATTAAAGGGATCCTTCCACCAGGTGTTGAAAAAGGAGGAGAGGGGGGGGAGGCGTGAGGACACCCACACCACGCTGTAATCGAGGATCCTTACTGGAACTCAATGACCACTTATCTCTAGGTATGGTCACTAGCGCAGACAGATAGCCTCTGCGGGCATAATCACCAATTGGGTTTCATTCGCCGTTCCTGGATCAATCCACACTAGTCACTCAATGGGATTCATACCATATATAAGGGAAAGAGGGTCCACAATAGTGTAATTCTGGTTTATTTATTTTAAAACAAAAAGTGCCAATTGGTTACTTACAGCAATGTAGAAATAACGAGCGTTGTACAACAAACCAGTAATTGTATGTAACCCGTGCTTCCGGGATCACGTGGGGGTGCGATGACGTCAATGCGTGGCTCCGCCCTACATGTTTCGTCACAACTGACATCTTCTAGGGGCCCCTAGTGTGGATCGATCGAGGGACGGTGAATGAGACCCAATTGGTGATTATGCCCACAGAGGCTATCTGCCTGCGCTAGTGACTATACCTAGAGATAGGTGGTCATTGAGTTCCGGTAAGTGGTGAAGTGGTTGTGGATGCAAGATAGACATTTCATGCAGAGCTTGGTCGGGGAGGATGCCCCATCAGCTCAAGGCAGCATCCTTCCTCTAGTGTTGAGATTAAGGTTGTTGTCCCATTGTGGGTGATAGATAGCTTTGCTGGATATTTCCATTTATGGGGGAACTTGTGGTTACGTAGAGCTTTAGTGACTGTCGCCAGGTTGAAACATCACTGTAAGGTGTGTCTGGACAGGTCTGGAAGGAGCTGTACTGTTGTGTATTGGAGATGGATGTTTTCAGGCCTATGAGATACAATCAGAATCTGTTCCTTGAAATGGTAGAAGTGTACCCTTAACAGCACATCTCTAGGGTTTTTTCAGGTAGGAAGGATGGTTTAGGGACCATGTGGATTCTGTGGAGATCTTGTGCTGTTAGGGTTGGTACCAGTGTGTAGAACAGGGCTTGCATATACTGAAGTAGCTGGGTAGCTACTATGGCTTCTGGGACTCCTCTTAACTTGATGTTGTTCCTTCTGGACCTTCCAGATCTGCTACTTTGTCTTTCAGCCAAGCCAGCTCCTCGTCTTGAGCAGTATGAGCATCAACTAATGTGTTAAAAGAAGATGTGTATTCTAACATCTTTTGTTCAACATGGTCCACCCTGTGTCCTAAGGCTTGGACTTCTATTTGGCATTTGTTGATCCATGCTGTCATGTCAGATTGTAGGGAGTCACTCAATGAGAGTAACATTTCTTTTAGCATAGTGTCCGTTACTGGTCTGTCTGAGGTGGGGAATGCATCTATGGAGTCATTCAAGTGAGGCCGTGCACCAGTGTTGGTGCTGTTAGGCTCGCTTACCTCCATGGCTGGAACCACTTGCGGCCTGGTCAGGGAGTTGATCCACTGTTTCTGCTTTGTTGGGATTTTGGTAAAAGAACTAGAAGTACCAGATGAAGATCCGCTTTGTGGTGCAGCATTTGTGGGTGTTTTTGGGGCCCCTCGTAGCCGCTGTGGGATGCCGCGGCCTTGTGGACTGCCTGATGTTCTCAGGTGCTGCCGCCATTTTGTTGTAGCCCACGCAGGGCTGCTGAGAAGAAGTGTGACATCTTTTGAGGCTGCAGTGGGTTCACTCTGTGGCTCCTCATTCCTGGGAGGTTCAGCAGGCTTGTGATGGTGTGTGAAGGCTGCAGATGGAGCCGGTAAGCTCAGATGTAAGTGGATTCTCTCTGGTGGCAAAGCGGAGCTCCTAGCTCATGCATCCATCTTGGAGCCCAGTCATCACGCCCCTCTTCTATTATGTATTCTGAATGGTTAACATGTAGCAAAGTCAAAGCCAAATACATTGTTTCTTAATTTTTACTTGCATACAACAGTTTCTAGCTCTTTGAGTTTCATCAGTGGAAATTATGAAACAATGTTTTGTATAGAGAGAACATATTACACCATTACACAGAGCTATCATGAACAGCTGAACCCCAAAAAATTAGCTAAATATACACTTAAAATACATACATTTGAGCTACTATGCCTTACAAAGAGACTAAAACTTTTGTCTGGTCTTGAAATGTACTATCCCATCCACAGGCTGTTTATAAATGTCTAGGAACTCGAGTGGTTAAAGCAAGCTCACAGATATGGCAGCAGCAGCCGTGACCTTGGTACTACCTTGTATTTGGGATTAAGTTAAAGTTTATTTTTTACATTAAAAGCAAAACATCAGGTGTGAACATCTGCTGCACAGAACGATCCGACTGGACTAGGTAGAGTCTGTTGCTTTAAGGGAAAGATTATTGTTCTAAAATCATCTCCAACTTGTACAGGGAAAGGTTCCAGCTGTTGCTTTAAGGGAAAGATTATTGATTTCATAACACTAATAAGGCTCTATGCGGCTACAATACACTTAGTGAATGGAGCTTGGACATGATTTTATAACACTAATATGGCTCTATGCGGCTACAATACATTTAGTAAATAGAGCTTGGACATGATTTTATAACACTAATATTGCTCTATGCGGCTAGAATACACTTAGTGTATGGAGCTTGCAGATGATTTTAGAACAATAATCTTTCCCTTAAAGTAACAGCTGGAACCTTTCCCTGTACAAGTTGGAGATGATTTTAGAAGAATAATCTTTCCCTTAAAGCAACAGACTCTACCTAGTCCAGTCAGATCGTTCTGTGCAGCAGGATGAGGTCTACAATCTGTCCCTCAAAGCAGCAGTACTAGTATCTCTCCCTAGTCCACAATCAGATTGTTCAGTAATGCAGGATGAGATGTTCTATAATATCTGCAATCTGTCCCTCACAGAGCCAGCAGCATCCTCTCCCTAAACTATCCTGAGAGCATATGACATATAGAGGCTGGGTCATATGGTGCACTGGCCAATCACAGCCTTGCCATTAGTAGGCATGGATGTGATGGCTTCTAGGGAAAACCAGTGAAACACTTGTTGATTGGCTGCCCTTGGCAGCTTTTCAACACGTGTAATAAAATACCAGAACCCGAACCCAGACTTTTTTTGAAAAGTCCGGGTTCGGGTCCGGTCCCGGACACCCAAAAGTTCGGTACGGACCCGAACTTTACAGTATGGGTTCGCTCAACACTACACACAACTCCTTTTCTTTTGATGGCTCCCATTTCCTCCAGGTACAGGGGATGGCCATGGATACATACTGTGCACCATTTTATGCCAACCTGTACCTGGTGGAATGGGAGCGGACCCTCCTTTCAGATGACTCCCTGACACCACTCACATGCCACATCACATCATGGTTCAGATATATCAACGACATTTTGATATTCTGGGAGGGTGATGTGGGGACACTTCAGGCATGCATTTCTGCCATTAATAAGAATGATTTCAATCTGACCTTCACCATGACAGTGACTCTCACATCACGTTCTTAGATTTAACAATCCACAAGAACCAAGATGGTAGCCTGTCAACAGGGCTATATTGGAAACCTACAGCGGGCAATACTATATTGCATGCCACTAGTGCACATCCTGCACCTTTTGTTCAATCAATACCGTACAGTCAATATCTCCGTCTCAGGAGGAATTGCTCAAATGAGCAAACCTTTCATTCAGAGGCTAGTCTTCTGAGGGAGAGACTCCTGAGACGGGGCTATTCCCACAAATGCCTTAAACGGGCCTTTAAAACACTCCAGGGATAAGAAACGTGATGAGCTACTATTTGCCAGCAAAAAAATGGAGGACTCACAGACCACTCGGATAAACACGCGATATAATGATCACCATCAGACAGTTAGGCGTATCATAGAAAAATATTGGCACCTCTTATTGGTTGACCCCTCCCTAAAATCTTGCATTACAGAAACTCCTGCTATCTCCTACCGAAGAGCAAGATCTTTAAAAGATGAATTAGTTCAGAGTGAATTCACTGGCTCATTTAGAACAGATCCCTGCAAATACCATGGCACGTTTACGTGTGGTGGATGTCCATATTTCCAATATATGGACACTTGAATAAACCTAATCTTATGGCCAAAAATACAGCCCCAGACATTATGCAAATTGCAGAACATCTGGGGTGGTCTACCTACTGACCTGCCAATGTGGCATTTTTTATGTGGGTAAGATCAAGCTCGAGTTTTGGAAAAGAGCCTGTCTCCATATTCAAAGTATGGTGATAGCCAATCCAGAACTCCCGCTTGGCAGGCATGTAAGCCATCATTATGCCGGCCGCTGCCCCCAAATCCAGTTCCTCATCCTAGACCGGATACATCCAAGTACCAGAGGTGGGGACTGGAATAAATTACTTTTGCAACATGAGGTCTGGTGGATTGAAAAGCTGGGGGCAACAAGGTCCCCAGGTTTGAACAATCAATTGAGTTTTTGCCCCTTCTTATAAGGATTTTCCTCTGGGGGGTGTGAAAAGGAATGATTTCATTTTTTGTATAAACAAGCAGGGCTAGGAGGAAGGATATACCATATAGGGCTAATAGATCTCTATGTATTGCATCGGTCTTTGAAATTACGGATATAGGAAAATACCTTTGTATAATGATCATCAAGTTTGCTTTCTGTCCCTCAGGGGCTAATATGTAATGCCACTGTTTTTTAATACCTGTTTTTTAATATTTTTGCGGTCCATTCTTGATGTTAATTGGTCACTGTATGAGATGCCATGTAAGTTAATAACAATATTTTACTGTTGTGTAATATGCGATCATGATACCCTGTGCTTCCCTTTGAACCAAGTAGATGGCCCTGTTGCTCCGACTTGCATTGACGGGACTACCCTGCATCTCTCCTGTGCCTTCACAGCCCCCACCCAGTGCACAAAGGCCCTCCATTCATTTGATATGGAGGGCTGCCTTAGGGTGACCTGTGGAGTTAGATGGTGGGTCTAATTCTCCCCAGGGGCGGACCTCCTCTCTCCGCAAATGTCACAGCTTTGCGTGTCGGTGGAGTGGGCATGCATGACCATCTCAGGTGGTCACATGTGGTTTGGCCGTACACGCCCACTTCGGGAGCCCCATCTGGCTGGTCCTGGGCAATACACCCGCAATCCTACCCATTTCCGGGTTTTGGACAGAAATCGTGTCACAACGTGTGACGCTATTACTGATGAAAACGCAACAGCGGCATCAATGCACATGTGCATCCTTTATGATGGCGGCGATCTCGCATGGTCGAGCACACCGCCATCCATCACACAGGAATGTCTTTAGACAACCTGCCTACCCAACAGGTAATAACTGCAGGATTCTAGGAGCCAGTCCTCTTAGTAATCTTACCATCTACTCTTTTAGGACCATAACATGTACAACACCTGTATGTCAATACTTTTGGACTCCAGATGCCTCTTAAGAAATATGTAGGTTACAGATTCAATTAGCAATGCATTTACTCCAATTAATCTCTATATGAAGATGGACACTTTAACGTGCTATTCAGATGCACTCACAATATATATATATATATATGTGTGTCCCTAGATACTAATAGATCCATACTAAAATGTGTCTAAATAACTTTTGATACATGCCAACTGACCAAATAATTAATGGGGATATTGATTAGATGTTGTCTTTTTGAAATTCTGTTGTAATTTTTCATATGAATATTAGGCAACTTTATATATATATATATATATATATAGTGATACATAAATGTATATCTTAAGGATATATGGAGATAAATATATATACTCTTTAAAAGCCCCTTCCTTGGCTATCTTTGCTTTTGAAAAAAACACATATATCCATTCCTTTGCAAAACGCTGAGGAACAGATCTGCCCCCATAGGGGGGAGCCATTTGATTGCTCAACTATTTATTATCCTCTTTTTCTTTCTTCATAGATACTCTAGTCACTTCCAAAGTTAATATAACAAGTGCAGTATTTATGCCCCTATTTTTGGTCCTTCAGCTATCGGGGTTTGGAGCACCGGCATCAGCATCACCGGGAGCTCAGTGGTGACTGTGGAGACAGAGTTGTGGTGGCCACACCGTTGCAGGCTTTTTTCCATCTACCCTGTCATGTAAGGCTGGTGTAATATGCTCATTCATGCGAGTAGCTCAATGTGATGATTCCCTAAAGGTACCTTTAAAACGTGTCTTGATAGTTTTCCTATTTTTATTCTGTCTTGCAATATATGTCTAAATGTGGTTTATTTGTATTATAGAATATACTTCTCTACAGCATTGCCCCTGAAGAAAGGCCAAAATCCTGAAACGCGTCGGACATTGAAAAGTCTATGCATCATATTCTGTCAACACTCGTATGAACCAATTGCTTTTATGTATACACTTAGTGTGGTGTTCACACCTGATGCTTTGCTTTTAATGTAAAAAATAAACGTTTCCACTTTTATTATAATGATTTAATTGCTTTTGGTCTGCCTTAAAAATCCCAAATGCAAGGTGGTGCCTACCTTTTTTCTACAGTTTACAATTAGGGTTGACGGCAGTAGGGTTAGATAAAACCCAGGTGGTATAATTCAAAATTTGACCTTGGTACTAGTGATCCAGGTTGCTATAGAGCCGCCCAATCCCTTCTATGCTGCTGTGAAGGTGCCGCCCTCATATGAGTCCCCCCACCATGGTTTCCAGGTTTTCACCTTTATCTGGGGATCCTGGGACCACAGAAAATGGTTTCAGGATGAAGAATGGGAACTTCTGTTCCCCGATCTCCTCAGTGTTCGATGCATCCATAAGCATTAAGCTCTAAGCATTTCCAAATTCAGAGTTGTCAGACAGGATCGTGCTTGATTTACTGGTGTGGAGGGCAGGGGAGACTTTAGGTGTGTAATATAACCCTGATGTCTCCATAAAGAGCACCTATCACCTGCCATTGCTATGACAGTGGAGGTTTGCTAGCCTTGTGACAGCAATAAAGTTAAATGAAAAAAAGTGGTAAAAATAAATTAATAAATATAAAAATAAGTATAAAAAATACATATAAAAATAAATTAAAATATAATAAAAGAAATGTAAAAAAATTAAAAGCAACCCTGTTTTTCCATGCACATGTGTGAATGAGTCCTTGATGTTAATGGCGATACCAAACATTAGGGATGGGCCAAAACCCCCCAGTTCGGTTCGCATCAGAACTTGCGAACAGACAAAAAATTTGTGTGAACACGCGAACCCTATTAAAGTCAATGGGACACGAACATGAAAAATCAAAAGTGCTAATTTTAAAGGCTTATATGCAAGTTATTGCCATAAAAAGTGTATGTGGACCCAGTCCTGCCCTAGGGGACATGTATCAATGCAAAAAAGTTTTTTAATTGATAGGTTTTTCAGGAGCAGTGGTTTTAATAATGATTAAAGTGAAAAAATAAAAATGAAATATTCTTTTAAATATCGTGCCCTGGGGGGTCCCCTTAATATGCCTGTAAAGTGGTGCATCTGTGTAATGTTTACAGCAGTGCCACCGCAAAATGACATTTGTAAAGGAAACATTGTCATTTAAAATCACTGGAGGCTATAATGTATTGCTAGAAGAGTTGAGCAAACTCAAACTGTAAAGTTCGGGTTCGTGCCGACATTCGGGTTCAGGTTCGGGGTTCTGGTATTTTTTTTTGAGTCAATGTTTTTTATTGGAATATATAACAAATTGAACAAGTTATACAGGTATTGGTGGTACATTCGTAGTTATAGTATTAGTTTCAGTTCTTATGATTACACTTTTATACCATACATAAGTCTTTTAATTGAACACTTATAACTGTACTCTTAGGTATATCTGTACCACTTTCATCAGATTAAATTGCTGTCAAATAAAACGATAGTAACATAAGGGTAACATAGAGGTAACAGTTAATATGTAGTAGTCCCCAATCAAACTTTATTGTAATCGGATATGCTGTGGTAGGTGGTTGACTTCACCGCATCTCCCTCCCCAGGTAACCAAATTGTTTGCAGTTATGGATAACAGGTTTAAATTATTACGGCTTAGATAGTGGCCAGTTCTGCCACTCTCTTTTGAATTTTCTCAATGAGAGCGAATTGGTGGCTAAAGCTTGTTCTATGAGCATGTGGGATTGTACTCTTTGTGTTATGTCTGATACGTTTGGTACCAAGGATGTTTTCCATTTTTGTAGAATTGATGCCCTTGTAGCTAAGAGTATGTGAGTGATCATTGGCCAGAAGTTCTTGGGGTAGGTGTCAATCCCTATGTTTAGTAAGGCTAGGGCCGGTGTAGGTTTGTTTAATATGCCCGTGTGGTTTGCTATGGTTTTGAATATCTGATTCCATAGACTCGTCAGCATTGGGCATTCCCATAGGGTGTGGAGAATGTTCCCTACCTGTCCGCAGTTCCTCCAGCAGAGGGGTGATTTGGTGGGATAGTATTGTGCTAGTTTAAATGGCGTGTAATGCCATCTATGCCAGATCTTAAGAGACATTTCCCAGTGTGCTTCGCAATGTGATGAGTAACGTATGGATTGGAACGCTTTTTTCCATTGTTCTTGCGTGAATGTTTGTTTGAGGTCCGCTTCCCATTTTAGCATTGCTCTAGATTTTAGTGGGTTGTTGTGTTCCTGGAGTATACTATAGAATAGGGAGATAGTAGGAGATATTTTACTTGAGGGTTGGAGATGGGACCATATTTTAGAGTTAGTTAGGAGTGTTGTGGGGGGGTGTTTAGAGAGGAATGTATGTATTCTTGTAAGTGTATATTGTTCTCTTTTCGGCAAGATATATTGGTTCATTATGGATTCTATAGGTTTTAGTGAGCTGTTGTCGTAAAACTGGGATATTGTTTGCAGACCGTGTTTTGTTAGTTGGGATATAGGGAGCATTGGAATGTTGGCTTGTAGTACTGTTAAGGGTATATCTGTGGTTTGGGCAATGTCAAAGGAATCATGGTGGTGTTTAATCTCTCTCCATGTTTTCAGTGAAGCTTGCATCGTGATAGGAAGGGTGTCTAATTCCCATGGTGTCCATAAATCCGCGGCTAGAAGCCAGAGTGGATTCTTTATGGGAGACAGTGATAGTTCTATCTCTTGCCAGTGGGGGGGGGGTCTTTGTTGTTAAACCATTGTGCGATAGATGTTAATCTGCTTGCCTTATAATATAAGCTGAGGTTAGGTACACCTGCGCCTCCTGTAGATTTGTGGCTGAACAGAGATTGTTTAGGACATCTGGGCCGTTTCCTTTTCCATATGAACTGGGACATTAGACTGTCCAGTTTAGTTATGTATCTCTGGGGGATTGTGGTGGGGAGATTCCTAAAGAGATATAATATTTGTGGGAGGATATTCATTTTAAAGGCTGCTATCCTACCTCCCCATGAAATCTCTATCTTCGCTATTCTGTCCAATTCGTTAGATATTTTAGATATTAGAGGACCCATATTCGCTTGGGATAATTGTGCCACCTTGGGGGTTAGTCTTATTCCTAGGTATTGTAAGTCTGTTGTGCTCCATGGGAATGAGACTCTAGATTGGATGTTGAGCATAGTTTCCCGGGGGATTCCTAGATTTAATATTATGGATTTGGCTGTGTTTACTTTGTAGTATGAGATGCTGCTGAATTGTTCTAGGATTTGGTGTGTGTGTGTGATAGATTGTAGCGGGTTTGTGAGCATGAGGATAATGTCATCCGCGAAAAGGTTTATGGTGTGCTGATGTTTCTGGAATATAAAGCCTGTTATTAATGGGTGTGTCCGAATGGCCTCCGCTAGTGGCTCAATGATCAGATTGAAAATTGTTGGAGAGAGTGGGCACCCCTGCCTTGTCCCATTGGTAATCTCGAATGGCTTCGAGAGTACCCCTGAGGTCAAGACTTGTGCGGAGGGGCAAGAGTACAGGGAAGATATGGCTGATTTGATGTTACCTGTGAACCCAAATTTTGCGAGTACTGCAGACATATAGTGCCAGTGCACTCTATCGAACGCCTTCTCTGCATCTAGGGCAAGAAGCAGAGAAGGCGTTTTTGTTTTTTCTGCGTGGTGAATTATATTTATTACCCTCCTGATGGCGTCTGTCGTTTGGCGCCCCGTTACAAATCCGGATTGGTCTCTATTGACTAGGGAAGGTAGGATTGTCATGATTCTTTTTGCTAGTAGTTTGGCAAAAATTTTGTCGTCACTGTTTAGTAACGATATTGGCCGGAAGTTACCTGGTGTTATTGGTTCTTTCCCTGGCTTGGGAAGGGTAACCACGTATGCTCTCAACATCTCCGGTGGAAGAGAGGAAGTGTGTATAGCTTTAGAAAGGGTGCTCAGTAGATGTGGATTTAGTTTATCCTTAAATAATTTGTAATATTCATTAGGGAGTCCGTCCGGGCCTGGGGATTTGCCGTTAGGTAAAGAATTTATAATTCTTGATAGTTCAGGAGTAGTTATGGGTTTGTTCAAAATTTGTAATTGTTCTTCGGAAATTTGGGGCAATGAGAGTTTATCCAGAAAGTTATGGATGTCTGAGGTTGTAGGCTGAGGGGTATCTGCATCCACCTTTAAGTTGTACAAAGATTCATAATACTCAGCGAATTTGTCTGCTATCTCCTGGGGGTGAGTTATTTTGCCTTTATTTGTGGGATTAATTAAGAATTGTATCTTTTCTTTGGCTTGTTTGATTTTAATTCTGTTGGCTAGGTATTTCCCCATTTTGTTGGCTTGGGAGTAGGTGGTAATTTTAAGTTTGCGTAGGTGGTGATCGTATTGTTCCAGCAGTAGGTTTCTGAGGGAAATTCTGAGTTTGTGAATTATTTCTGCTGTGTTTGGATCTGGGATTGTTTTGTTAAGGGATTCTAGTCTTTTAATTTCTGTCATTGTCTCTACTACTTTTTTATTATATTCTTTCCTCGCTCTCGAGTTTTGTTGGATGCATATACCCCTCACATACGCTTTATGTGCATTCCAGACTGACCATGGGTCGGTCACTGATGGGCCATTTGTTTGGAAGAACTCCCGGAGATGTTGAGAGACATACTTACTGGTTTTGGGGTCCTGCAGAGTCTTGAGGTTACACCTCCATATGTTTGCCCTTTCCTTCGGTCCCTGTTCCTCCAGTGAGAGCTGTACCGCCGCGTGATCAGACCACGTGATGGTTCCCACACTGGACGAAGAGGACCTCTGGAGGAGCCACAAATCTGTCAAATACATATCTATACGAGAGTATGTTTTATGCCTAGATGAGTAAAATGAGTAATCTTTCTCCATTGCGTGGTGGCATCTCCACACATCATACAAACCCTCCCTGTGCAGCAGGGTCCCCAGAGATGATCTCCTCGCCCCTATTCCCGAGGAGGAGTCCATCTCTGGGTCCACCGTTAGGTTAAAGTCCCCACATAACATTAAATGTCCTCTTTTTCGTTTGGATATTTTTGCCATCAGCCTGTTGAGGAACCGTAGTTGGTGGGTGTTAGGTGCGTATACTGTAGCCAGAGTGAGAGGGATATCATTTATTTCACATATTAAAATGAGATACCTCCCCTGGCTATCTCTGATAACATCAATCTCTTTGAATTTGAGAGAGTGTTTAAGAGCTATCAT
>BLSH010418659.1:43109-57396 GCA_018402905.1 Glandirana rugosa | reverse complement strand
AAAAATAAAGAGAAAGAGAGAGAGCGAGAGAGAGAGAGAGGGAGAGGGTGGAGAGAGACAGGGAGGGGAGAGAGAGGGAGAGAGAGGGAGAGAGAGGGAGAGAGAGGGAGAGAGGGAGTGAGAGGGAGAGAGAGGGATATGAGAGAGAGAGACAACGAGAGAGAGGGAGAGGGGGTAGGGAGAGAGGGAGACAGAGGAAGGTAGAGAGAGAGAGAGAGAGAGAGGGAGAGAGGGAGAGAGGGAGAGGCAGAGGAGAGGGAGAGAGAGGGAGAGAGAGGGGAGGGACAGAGAGAGGTGGGAGAGGGAGAGAGAGAGAGAGCGAGAGAGAGAAAGAGAAATAAAAACAAACAAGCACACTGCTCTCTCTGCTGCTGCTTTCTCTTCTCTCACAGAATGGCTGAAATAGTTAATACTTGTTTTTTATGCATTGTGGGCATTTGGGAGGGTCTCCTGAGATTATCTTTGAAAAAATGTTTTTTAAACGCAAATGCTCATAACTGCCGCTAAACGTGGTATGTAAAAGCGGCAACATGGATGTGTTTAACCGTTGGTTACTAGCTGTAAAGTTTCCTGCATTCAGAGGAGGTGTTCAAACATCCTGTGTACATGAAGCCTAACTGATTAACCTTATTTTGATTAGGAATGAGCAAACCTGCCTGGATTTAATTTGTTGTCGGTTTGACAGATGCTATTTGAAATTCAGGGAATCCAAATTTGGCAGTGATTCCAACTGAGAAGCAGGGCACTGTCATGAGGGAACATGTACAATGCAAAAAATGTTTTTTTTTTTTTTTAAAAAAGACCATGGGGGAGGGGTCTTTTCATTCAGTTTTGGAGGAAATATTTAAAATACACAAATCAGCTGAATAACATGCTTGGGGGATGCTTTAAGGTTGCGTTCACACTATAATGATGTCAGACATCACATGTGATTTGCACCGCATTGCACCGATCTGCTGGGCAGATCACATGTGCTATGCAAATTCAGCCATACAGATTGACCAAAATGGTGCAGGACCCTTTTTTTGATCTGCACTGGAATCGGATCTCATGTCCCATGCGATACGATTCCTACACTATTTGACAGTTCGCACTGCCATCTGCAAAATGATCTGGGGGTGCCATCAACTATGTATTGACACCCACAGCAGTCCGCATAGGGCAGTGGTAACTGCCTGCCAGAGACATGCGATGAGGAAACCCGCACTTGAATTGCACTGGTTCCCACATCGCAGTAGTGTGCACCTAGCCTAAAGCTACGCATGATGTTACAGAAAAGCATGCATTTCATGCACAGTCTCGGTCACACTGTACAATGGAAGTGTATATTTGGCTGTGGAATAGATTTTTCTTCTTTTACAATTAACTTGGCTTATATACAATAGCACCCGCAACAGCAGAACACCAATCTAAAAATAATTATTTACTGGTAGATTCTCTTCCACAATTTTTTTATCAAATGGTAATAGACTCAGTTTGAATGGCAGAGAAAAATTGGCCAATAGATTTTCTGAGGATTTTTGTGCTCTTGTTGATGTAAAATGGTGCTGCTGCTGAACATGTTCTATCAAATTCTTATTAAAGCTGCAATTTTGGCATCAGAATTGAGAAACCCAACAATATGTAATAGGTTTCTATTTAAACAGCATATTTAAGAAAAATTAAAATATATCTTTCCTTAGTACTTGCTTCTTTGGAGCAGTCTTATACTCTTTATACAGTCAGTGCGAAATTGTTTAGAATAGCTTTCAAAGAGAAACTAAAGCAGAGATTGAGGGACATGCTTTTTTTAAAAAAAAGGTATATTAACCACTTTCCGCCCGGCGTATAGACAAATAACGTCCGGGCGGGTGTTCCATTATCCTCACTGGACATCATATGTCGTCTTCTGGATAACCCACGATCGTGCGGCGCAGCCCCTCGTAGGATTGCCACCCTAGACCACCAGGGAGCCCATCCAGGGACCATCAGGGAACTCCCGCCCAGGGACCACCAGGGAGCCGACCAAGACCCCCATGGAGCCAATCAGGACCACCAGGGACACCATCATGGAGCCTTCCCTAGACCATCAGGTAAGGGGCACAATGCCCAGCATGGATGGCACTCATTGCCAATTACAGATGCCACGCTAGACCACCAAGGAATCAGTGCTGCCTATCAGTGCCCACCAGTGCCACCTATCAGTACCACCTATCAGTGCCCAGTGCCACCTATCGGTACCCATCAGTGCCATCTATCAGTGCCCATCAGTGCCGCCTATGAGTGTACATCAGTGCTGCTTATCAATGCCCATCAGTGCTGCATATCAGTGCCATCTATCATTGCCCGTCAGTGCTGCTTATCAGTGCTGCCTATCAGTGCCCATCAGTGCTGCATATAAGTGCCTAATTATCAGTGCCCATCCTTGCCACCTCATCAGTACCAATCAGTACTGCCTCATCAGTGCCCGTCAGTGCAGCCTCATCAGTGTTCATCAGTGATGGAGAAAATTTACTTATTTAAAAAGTTTTGTGACAGAAACAGAGAAAAACTTTTTTTTTTCAAAATTTCGTCCTTTTTTTATTTGTAGCTCAAAAAATAAAAACCGAGAGGTGATCAAATACCACCAAAAGAAAGTTCCATTTGTGGAAACAAAATGATAAAAATGTTCTTTGGGTACAACGTCGCATGGCCGCACAATTGTCATTCAAAATGTGACAGCGCTAAAAGCTGAAAATTGGCCTGGACGGGAAGGGGGGTTAAGCCTTGTACATATGGTTTGACGGTCGTATGAAAACGGTCATACGACCGCTCGTTGTACGATCACCCGACCATTAGTACGTGCGATTAGAACAGCCTACATACGACGGTCGTACAACAGAAGTTGTATGAGCAAACTAGAAAACTTTGGTTGTACCAACAAGCAGTCATACGACCGTTGTATCGTGTGTACAGAGAATTTGGTCCAGCAAGTTGTACTGTGCAAAACATGCATGCTCAGAAGTCAGGAACAGCCGGACGCTAATTACATGCACCTGAACTTTCTCTTTATACGTTCATAACGCGCCACTACGTTCGGCTTGGTCGTACGATCCTTTAATGCATGTCAGTACGCATGTCAGTAGTGCATGTCATGCAACCGCCGCACCGTGTGTACAAGGCTTAAGTGCCTGGTATTGAAGTGGTTAATATACATTATGCAAACAAAAAGATAGCTCCATGAACAAAATGGTCAGTAAAACATAAATTATGTGCTTTAACACCCAAACTTAAAAAAAAGGCTCCATCAACATAAAAAAAGAAATACCCCCCCAGAAAAAAAATATAAATAAAAGAAAACCCCACAGAGTTACCCCTGAACCCAAGGTCCCCTCCATTTTTTAATGGAAGTCTTGCAGCAAAAGATGAAAAGAAAGTTTAAACCTAAAAAGGCCCTATTAATATACAATAATCATCATCAATATTTCCCCAAAACAAATGAAAACTCCAATATAATACTCCCAAAGAAAAGCCCACGTTTTTAAAGAAAATACTTCCAAAACAGCAGTTTACCCTAAATAACAGGAGAAGCACCTAAAGAGTTGTATGTGTTTTCTTTTTGTAACCCTTTACGCAAGGGGATTTAAACTGTCAGAGGCAGCAATGCAGGAGGGGCCAGGGGAGAGGGTACCGGGTTGAAGGGAGCTTACACACAAACACACCAAAAATGCTAAAAAAATTCTAGTATTTGATTAAGTGGTTAATAAGGTAAACCAGCAACACTTGCATGTAGACATGTGCAATTCGTTTCGGTCCGAATGTAAATTCGGACAAATTTTTGGTTATTCAGGGATTCTGATGTAGCCAAATCTCCAAATGAGGTAGTAACAAATTTTGTTGAAATTTGTTTTGTTTCATTTATTTGTTTTCTAGTGAATTCCAAATTTTCATAATGATTTGAATTCGGATTGTTCAGAAAATGATCAACCAATTCAAATTCTGTATGAAGAATAGCTGTTTGTTAAGGAACAGCCGGGAAGTAGCCTTCTCCACTGAGAGCTGAAATGTAAACAAAAGGATGCTGGTAATAGAAAATTCTTAAAAAAACAGCATGGTTTGAGATTGGCTCCCATTGCTGTCAATCAAGTTCTGTGAGCCAATGAGGAGAGAGGAGATGGGGTGAGCCACAGCTCCATGTCTGAATGGACACACAGAGCAGCGGCTCAGCTCAGGTCCCCCCATAGCAAGCTGCTGGCTGAGAGGACACTCGGCCAGGAGCACCGGTGAGGGTCTTAAGAAAAGGAGGATCTGGTCGGCTCTGTGCAAAACCATTACACAGAGCAGGTAAGTATAATAGGTTTGTTATTTTTAATTGAAAAATAATGAGACTTTACAATCACTTTAACTGGAGAAACAAAAATAGAGGTCACAGGACTGTCTTTACTGCCTGCCAAAGGTGCCTGGATCACATGGCTGGCTGCAATTACAAAGTCTTTGCTGTTTACTGTGTTTACTTTACCTGTACATTTCATCTGTATATGCAAGTCTTTGTTGGGAGTTCAGTTTTAATCTCATACTTTTAAGAGATACTGAAACATATATACTTCATGATCTTTTTTTTTTTTTTTTTTGCTCTCAAGACTTTTTCTAGCACCACAAAGGAAACATTGATATCCTGTGGATCATGCAATTATATGGTCAGAAAAATCCTCGGAGGCTTGTAATATCTTCATAATTCCCAAGTATTGTGATTTAGTATTCTCAATATGAGAATTATTTGAATAGAAAGTAGTTCATTTGTTATAACTTTTAGAAATAAAATGATAAACTAACTTTCATCTCAGCTAATAGTTGTATAATGCAGTAAGGCTTTTGGTTATAAATCATTTAATAAAAAAAAAAGTGCATGAAATAAAAGCAAGAATACACTGGAGGTTGCATTGCATCATAAAGAGTGTGCTTAATAGTCTTTTGCAATTCTTTTCATCCTTCTTGTATTAAAAAATATTTTACCCAAAGCAAGATGTCTAAGATAAAAAGAATATGTACTGATCCTGTAGATACCAATAAAAACTTGTGGGATCTCAAGACAAGATTATTAATTCTGCACTATACTTTTTTGGCTTAAAAGAAAAAGTTCACAGTCTTAACCATCCTGGTACCATGAACTAAGGAAGCTTTTGTTACTAAGTAACTGTAAGGCTGTTCTGTGTGGTTTTATAGTTTAGCATTAATTACTATGAATTCACATTTTTATTTTCTTTTAAATAGAAAGGGGATTAAGAAGCTGAATAATTTGTAGCAGAATCATTTTACCAGGTTATCTGCAGAGTATTATACTTGAAGCGGGGTTCACATATGTGCGGCTGCGGTTTCCAGCCTGGAGTCCGGTGCGCTTCTGTTCACCAATCCAAATTTTTGCCTGAATTCGCACCTGAACTGGACCCTGGTTGCACTTGAACTGGACCAAACGCACAGGACCCTTTTGGAAACCACACTGTGGCCGCCCGGACATGTGTGAACCAGCTCCATTGAGAGCCGGTCACACTCACATGTCATGAGAATTGGATGCAGTGAAAACCTCACCCAATTCACGCCTATGTGAACCCAGCCTTTTGTAACTAAGTGCACAGAAATAAAAACAAAATGCAAATAAGGTGCAGTGTTTGCAGTGTCTCATGGCTACTAGCCACCATGAAGCTAGTGATTAAGGATCAGCTTCCAGTTGACCATATGTTCCACCACAACTCAGCTTGTTTGCAGTTTAGAAAATGGGAAAACTAAATGGTCAGATAACCCATCCACCTGAATCTCTGGCTGCTGCAGCCAGAAGTAATTGATTTAGTGGCAGTCTCACTACCATCACTAAATGACAGATTTCCACTGGCTTTTTTCCGCATTGTAAACAAGCCACTGGGGATACTGGATGATATCATTGGCTGAATAGGGTCATGACTAGGGATGGGCTGAACGACCCCCTGTTCGGTTCGCACCAGAACTTTTGAACATCTGGAAAGTTCGGACCCGAATAACAAACCACATTGAAGTCTATGGGACCTGAACTGTAAAATTCAAAAGTGCCCATTTTGAAGGTTTATATGCAAGTAACTGGGCATACAATGGTTATAGGGGTCCGGGCACTGCCCTGGGGGACATGTATCAATAAAAAATAAGTTTGTAAAAAACATCATTTTTTTACAAACTAGACTAAGGGTCCCCTTAGTCTACCAGTAAAGTGGCACATCTGTACCATGTAAAGAATCTGCTGCAGCAATAATTGCATTTATAAAGGCAAAAAACTGACATTTTCCCTGCAAGCTTCCTTTATTTTGTAAGCAACGGCTTGGAGAGCCAGTCTGTATGATAAGGCCACAATGCAGTGCACTGGTAACAAGATCAGGGATTTTTTGGATACATTCTGGTGTCTCTTCCACAGGTTTTGGATAGAATTAATGGGTGCGGAAAAATTGTGCTTTGGTGTCGGTGGCACCTTCACACCGTAACCCTATAAGGGGTACTCTTGTTGAAAGCAAGAACTAGCCTTGCTGTCAAAAATTGCAATGGTATGCACCTGTCAAACAGGTGTGGAAAAATTGGTCTTTGCATCTCGGTGGCACCTTCACACCGTAACCCTATAAGAGGTACTCTTGGTGAAAGCAAGAATTGACCTTGCTGTCAAAAATTACAATGATATGCACCTGTCAAACAGGTGCAGAAAAATTGGTCTTTGGGTGTCAGTGGCACCTTCACACTGTAACCCTATAAGAGGTACTCTTGATGAAAGCAAGAATTAGCCTTGGTGTCAAAATGTTCAATGATATGCACCTGTCAAACCAGTGTGGAAAAATTGTTCTTTGGGTGTTGGTGGCACCTTCACACCGTAACCCTATAGAAGCAATCTTGATGAAAGCGAAAATTGGCCTTGCTGTAAAGAAATTCAATTTGATGCAGCTGTCAAACAGGTGCTGAAAAAAAAAATGTTTGGGTGTCGGTGGCGTCTTAACACCGTTACCCTATAGAGGTACTCTTGATGAAAGGAAGAATTGGCCTTGCTGTGAAAAATTGCAATTATATGGATCTGTCAAACAGGTGAGGAAAAATTGGTCTTTGGGTGTCAGTGGCGCCTTCACACCTTAAGTCTATAAGAGGTACTCTTTATGAAAGCAAGAATTGGCCTTGCTGTCAAAAATTACAATGATATGCACCTGTCAAACAGGTGCCGAAAAATTGGTCTTTGGGTGTTAATTGTGCCCATGAAACCTACACCAAAAACATTCTTCCAGATAAAATCAACACCCATAACGCTAGGCAGCCTAGAAGTTCTGCAGAGACTTCACATCCCAAAAACACTTAATCAGCGACATTGGCATAATGAGCTTCATAGCTGCTGGTAATCCAGGACTGATTCATTTTGATAAAAGTCAGATGGTTCACAGAGTCTGTGGACAGACGCGTTCTATGATAACCACTTCAGTCCCGGAAGGATTTCCCCCTTCCTGACCAGAGCACTTTTTGCAATTCGGCACTCCGTAGCTTTAACTGACAATAACGCAGTCGTGCGACGTTGTACCCAAACAAAATTGGCGTCCTTTTTTTCCCACAAATAGAGCTTTCGTTTGGTGTTATTTGATCACCTTTGTGTCATTTCTGATCACCGCTATAAACAAAAAAAGAGCGACAATTTTGCAGAAAAAAACAATATTTCTTACTTTTTGCTAAAATACAAATCCAAAAAAAAAAATAAAAAAAAAATGTATTCATCGGTTTTGGCCGATATATATTCTTCCTCATATTCTTGGTTAAAAAAAATTGCAATCTTCGTATATTGATTGGTTTGCGAAAAAGTTGCCGTGTTTAAGAATGATAAGAATGAATTTATGGGTTTTTTTTTTTTTTTTTTACTAGTAATGGTGGTGATCTGAGATTTTTAGCAGGACTGCGACATTGCAGCGGACATGTTGGACAATTTTTACACTTTTTTGGGACCATTGGCATTTATACAGCGATCAATGCTATGAAAATGCACTGATTACTGTATAAATGTCACTGGCAGGCAAAGGGTTAACACTAGGGAGCGCTCTACGGGTTAAGTGTGTTCCCTGGGATGTGTTACTAACTGTGTGGGAGCTGGGCTCAGTGGGGGGAGGAGAGTGATCGCGGCTCCCATATACAGGGAGCCTACGATCACGCTCACGATACGAGTTCTGAGACTTTACCCTTAAAATGGTGGTCAAAGAGGGTTGCCAACCAATAGTGATCCTTCTCCTTTATGCCACGTGTTCTTGGGTCCTTTCACAGGCTTTGAAGCATGAAGGAGCCCATACACCGCAAATTTTCGGAGGCATGAGAAGCAGACTCCTCGGGGTTACTGAGGATTACAGTATCTGGAAATGCCTCATCCCAGCCACGTACCCAAGGGTTTTGGAGATGGAAAACCATCGCTTAGTGTTTGACATATGTCTTCCTCTGCTTCAATGCCTCAGAAACTGCCAAAATCCTCCTCCTCTCTCTCCTCTTGTGTTCTGTGGCATAGGAATGATGGTGTCTGCATAAAGTGGGCTTTCAGAGGAAAGGAAGTCTTCCTCTTCCTCCCACTGCTTTGCCTTCAGTGCCCTGTCCATAATGCCACACAGAGTCTCCTCCAGAAGGAACACAACAGGGATTGTGCCACTGATACATGATTCGTCATGGCTCACCACCCTTGTGGCCTCCTCAAATGGTGACAATACAGTGCATGCATCCTTTATGAGCAGCCATTGGCGTAGGGAAAAAAAGCAAAGCCGGCCTGAGCCTGTCATTGTGCCATACTCACACAGGTACTCGTTGAGGGCCCTCTGCTGCATGTACAGCCACTGCAGCATTGCCAAAGTCGAGTTACAACTGGTGGGCATGTCACAAATCACACGGTTTACGGGCAGGTGGAATTTACGCTGAATTTCAGCCAACTGAGCACTGGTTGTGTATAACTGCCTGAAATGCTACAGACTCTTCTGGCCTGCACATCTTCCAAACCTGGGTACCTATTTAGGAAACTCTGCACCACCAAATTGAGGACATGTGCCAAGCATGGCACATGTGTCAACTTTCCCTGTCTAAGGGCGGACAGGAGGTTTGTGCCATTATCGCACACAACCATTCCAGGCTCCAGCTGGCGTGGTGTGAACCACCGCTGGGCCTGTCCCTGCAGAGCTGCAAGAATCTCTGCTCTGGTATGGTTCCTTTCCCCTAGACACAAGCACTGCATGCCATATTTTAGCCTGACTCATTGAACAGCCCTTTGAACGCTTAGGAGGTACTTGAGGTACATAGGGCAATTGAGCAGAGGAGGGCATGCAGAAGGAGGAGGAAGGGGTAGAGCTGACAAAGCTCACATTATCACCAGCTGTTTGGAGACATGGGGGCACAACAAGCTGCAGCACTGAGCCCTGTCTTGTATCCTTCCAAGATGCAAGCAGAGTTACCCAGTGGGCTGTGAACTAAATATATCATCCCTGCCCATGCTTGCTGGACCAAATATCAGCAGTAACGTGGACTTTGCAGCTTACTGCCTTGCCCAATGATGCCACAACATTGCCTTCCATGTGATGGTAGAAAGATGGAATGGCCTTACGTGAAAAGAAACAGCGACTGGGAACCTGCCATTGTGGTACAGCACATTCTGTAAATTCACAGAAGGGGGCAGAATCCACCAGGCGAAAAGGCAGAACTTGGAGAGCCAGCAGCTTTGACAAGCTTGCATTTAGACGCTGGGCATGTGGGTGGCAATGACTGTATTTTTTTTCCCACTGCAGCAGATGGTGCAGAGAAATTTGTCGGCTATAGTATACAGCTGGTGGTGTGCTGCTGGCAGATGTGCTGCAAGGACCTGGGACACCTTGCGCTATACCATCATCCCTGTCAGTGGAGGCTGCTGAGAGGTCATGAGGTATAGCAGGGGCAGGCTGAGGTGAGTAAGGAAGAGGAGGGACAGATCTGTGGCCCTTTTGTGTGGCTTTTAGGTGCTCTGATGCCCTGTCTAAAGACTGACCATGTTCACCTTCGCCTGTGGACACATATGCTGCTGGACTCTTTACAGTGCCATGGGAACGTCTGCCCCTTGTGATGCTATGTGAGGCGAGGTGATCAATGGACGCTTAGGGGTTTATTTACTAAAGGCAAATCCATTCTGCACTACAAGTGCACTTGGAAGTGCAATCGCTGTAGACCTGAGGTGGACATGCAAGGAAAATAAAAAACAGCATTTTTGATTGCACAAGATTGGATGATAGAAATCAGCAGAGATTCCCCTCATTTCATATCTTCCCCTCAGATCTACATGACTACACTACCAAGTACACTTGGAGTGCATTTGTAGTGCACAGTGGATTTGCCTTTAGTAAATCAACCCCTATGTGTCACCTCGCATGCGTTCATTTGGAGTGGACCAAGGTGGAATCCGGGTTTTACCAGCCACCTTGTCAGGGTTGGTTCCATACCAGATTTTGTGGTCCACTAGAGTCCACCATCAGGTGGTTTAAATAACCAGGAAGAGAGGAAACTTTTTGCTCTGGCCTGGGACTCAGGAGCCATCAGCCTGATAGAGCTGACGTATGGAAGTTTTCTTATGGACTGAGACAAAAGGTTTGCACTGTCTATGTTTTATGGGTGTCTGGGAGAAGCCCTGCACTGCTCAGTTAGGAAAAACTGAAATGTTTAGTTAGTGCCTGGATGGCGAGGATTTATTTTCTGTTTTGTTTATTTGATTTCTACATGCAGCCATTTTAATAAACCTAGCTACAAACCAGATTTTAAGAAAACCTGCCGTTTGGACTACCATTTTCCCAAGGGAAGGCGATCCCCATTGAGCTAACCCCCCACACTCTCCTTGCTGTCCTCCCAGACATGATAGGGGGGTTGCTTCTTAACCAAATGTAATAAAGATGTGGAAATGTGTACGTGGATGCACTTTAATCAATGGAAAGTGGTGTTTGGTGCACTTTAATTTGAGTACTCGCTACACAGACACACTCCACAGATACACTTCAATATATTGCAATACACTGCGTCAAATATGCAGTAACGCACAGAACTATATGGTGTTAAATTTGCAGTAACGCAATGAAATATATGGCATTAAACTTGCACTAACGCAATGAAATATATGGCGTTAAACTTGTATTAACGCACAGAACTATATGGCGTTAAACTTGCAGTAACACTCAGAAATATATAGCGTTAAACTTGCAGTAACACAATGAAATATACAGCATTAACCTTGCAGTAATGCACAGAACTATATGGCGTTAAACTTTTAGTAACGCAGTGAAATTTACGGTGTTAAACCGTCACTATACTGACACTATCTGAACTGTCCCTAGATGCACACTAATGTAAAGATGAATGGTGGTCATCACTGCATTACACTGACACTAAATGAACTGTCCCTAAATGCATACTAATGGTCACTACACTACAATCAGACTATCTGAACTGTCCCTAGATACACACTAATGTAAAGATGAATGGTGGTTGACACTACTCTATTCTGACACTAACTGAACTGTCCCTAGACGCACACTAATGTAAAGATGTATGGTCATCACAACACTCACACTGACTATCCCTAGATTCACACTAAACTAACATTCTACACTGACAATAGAATCACAATAACACACTATAGCACACTAACTGTATATCAATCAATATATGTTGCTTATCCTGTGCTAGGTAATAAATATTTGCTACTTGCAATACTGTGTGAACCAATAATATGAATTAGATGAAATTGAAGGGTATATAGATGTGTATCACATCAGTATACACTCCTACACTAATGTAAAAAAAAAAAAAAATTAAACTGAAATTAAAATTAAACAGATAATATGTGGGTTGCTGCTCTCCAAAGTGCATGTGTCTTTAAATGTGAAAATCAATATAAGAATGCTACCCAATGACAAATTGCTAATGCATCACGATCACAGTGCAATCAATGCATAAATAACAATAATTAATATAAACAATATAAGTCCATGGAAAGTTCATAAATTCATATATTTCATAATCTTCCAGTGCTGCTTCAAATCTTCATTGTGCAGTATTAAGTGCCAAGTGCTGAAAAAACAATCTGTGCAGTCCGTGCTCCCTTCTGTGTGCCTACTCACTCACCAGATATCCAGGACTTCCACAACAGAAGTCACAAGCGCTTGTGTGGATGGCTGAGCTCTGTGGTTTGTCGGGCTGCATCTCAAATTATAGGGTGTAATGTTCTAAGTGTACCATCATAGAATATAAATGGATGGTAGAGAAAAAGGATATAGCATAACTCTGTTTTAATAACCATAAAAACAAACAATATCCACTCACATGTTAAAACTCAATAACAAGCATAAAAACCCGGAACTGGAAGTAACCATTGACTTGCGTCTCACTGGCCGAAAATTGTGTCACCACCTGCAGTCCACTGACACATTTTGTCCCACCCACAAGGCGTTTTCAAAGGATATTGGATCTAAATCACTTGATCGTATGATTGCTGTAATATTTACACCAGGGGACAATATTTATTTGTTTTTTAAATAAGGGACTTTTTCAATTGTGTCTGTGTATTAATTTAATTTTAATTTTATTTTTAAATGAATAGCAAGGGGTACCATTTGCTATTCATTCAAGTAAAGGGAGAGCAACATCTGGACCCCACCCTAATCAAAAGAGGGTTCCAGATTCCAATAAGCAAAAGTATTTTTGCTTAATGGTGACATGCCATGCAGACCCCAAAAAATGATGAGGCCCTTGACATTATCAACATGGGGACAAGGTGAATTGCAGAGAGGAAGGCTTTGCATCATCCCCTTCAAGGTACTCTTTCAATTCTACATTAATAATTATTCTACCAAAATAATGTGTGCTGTAAATTGCCTTCAGCATTGCCCCTGTTTCTTCTTGCTGGAGGCTTCCATTTTGCTGAAGCCCAAAGACCCAGCTGTAAATCATAAAGCAGAACTAAACCCATCGATTTACCAGTTTTAAAGAACAGTTTGATTTGATTGTGTCCCCAACCAAACTGTCAAATCATTGAATGGCTGGTGTCATGACTGATCACATGTGCAGCACCATGGCAGTTGCAGTTCAAACAGAAGCAGCTTCCTTGGCTGTAAAGGATAGGAGGTAGATACTCTGCCTTTCCGCGAGTATCAGTACACATGAAAATTGGCCGATACCGGAAGTGGGCGGAAGTGATGTTGGGAGCAGATAAAGATTTGAGGTCCTCCATTTTGCGGTGAGTGCTGTTACATGACGCATGTTTGTGATGCTGTCTCCTCCAGGCTGTATGTCTTATGGCAAGCGCAGTTACACCATGTCCCGCCTGGTGGTCGGTGAGTGCTGTGTTGCTGTCTCCTCTCTTCTCCTGTCTTTGTGTTACTATATGCCCTGCATGGCAGGCGGGCCAGTGAGTGCTGTGTTACATGTCCCACACCCACACCACAGTCAGCATGTCTCTCTCTGCTTACATGGCGACTGCCGGCCAGTGAGTTACCTGTTACATGTCCCACACCACAGTCAGCATGTCTCTCTCTGCTTATATGGAGGCCATTGAGTTACTTGTGTTACATGTCCCACACCCACAGCAGCATGTCTCTCTCTGCTTACATGGAGGCCAGTGAGTTACCTGTTACATGTCCCACACCCACATCATGTCTCTCTCTGTTTACATGGAGGCCAGTGAGTTACCTGTTACATGTCCCACACCCACAGCATGTCTCTCTCTGCTTATATGGAGGCCAGTGAGTTACCTGCTATGTGTCCCACGCCCACAGCATGTTTCTCTCTGCTTAGATGGAGGCCAGTGAGTTACCTGTTACATGTCCCACACCCACAGCATGTCTCTCTCTGCTTACATGGAGGCCAGTGAGTTACCTGTTACATGTCCCATCACAGCATGTCTCACTCTGTTTACATGGAGGCCAGTGAGTTACCTGTTACATGTCCCACACCCACATCATGTCTCTCTATGCTTACATGGAGGCCAGTGATTTACCTGTTACATGCCCCATCACAGCATGTCTCACTCTGCTTACATGGAGGCCAGTGTGTGCTTTGTTACATGTTCCACACCCACACCACAGTCAGCATGTCTCTCTCTGCTTACATGGTGGCCGCCGGCCAGTGAGTTACCTGTTACATATCCCACACCACAGTCAGCATGTCTCTCTCTGCTTATATGGAGGCCAGTGAGTTACCTGTGTTGAGTGACCGGAGGTACGTTCGTCTCTCTCTGTACTACGACACCCACACCCTGTACATTGTGTCCATTGAGTGACCGGAGGTATATTCGTCTCTCTCTGTACGA
>BLSH010418645.1:10471-32931 GCA_018402905.1 Glandirana rugosa | reverse complement strand
AATCTACTATCACCTGTACTTGTTCTGGCCTCACCATTCGTTGAGCGGCATTCGGGCCTACCATATAACGTTGAAGATTCTGACGGCTACTCGCACCTTAGGAAGGTGTTTCACTTGTGCGTTTAGCTGGCACAGATTGACCACGTCCTCTCCTTGCAACAGGATCGTCACCAACACCACCAACACCACCAGCACCAGCAGCACCATGACCACGTCCCTTATTTGACGCTCTCCTCATGCTGGACGCAAATGTACTATTTAGCACAAATTTATATTATTTTTTAAACCGGCAATGTAGATGCACTTTTTAATTTTGTGCAAGAAATGCACAGCAAGGTGCAAATGTACTATGTAGCACTATTTTTTTTTTTTAAACCAGCAATGTCGACGCACTTTTTAATTTTGTGCAAGAAATGCACAGCAAGGTGCAAATGTACTATGTAGCACTATTTTTTTTTTTTTAAACCAGCAACGTCAACGTACTTTTTAATTTTGTGATAGAAATACACAGCAAGGTGCAAATGTACTATGTAGCACTATTTATTATTATTATTTTTTTTAAACCAGCAATGTAGATGCACTTTTTATTTTTGTGCAAGAAATGCACCGCTGGCCGCAAATGTAATATTTAGAATATTTTTTTTTTTTAAACCAGCAATGTAGACGCACTTTTTAATTTTGCTTAGGTTTTATATGAGGCACTTTGCTTAGCAAACAAAATGTACTCTAGCAAACAAAAATCTCCTCTAGCACCCACCCACCAATAAATCGCTGTTTTTAACAGATTTAAAATCTGAGATTTTCTAAAGCTAATCTGTCCCTCACAGCAGCAGCAGCATCCTCTCCCTACACTAGTATGAGATGATGTGACATGCAGCACTAGTGACTCCAGCTTATATAGAGGCTGGGTCACATGATGCACTGGCCAATCACAGCCATGCCATTAGTAGGCATGGCTGTGATGGCTTCTAAGGGCAAACGAGTGAAACGCTTGTTAATTGGCTGCCCTGCAGCTATTCAACAGGCGTGAAAAAATACCCAAATACCGAACCCAAACTTTTTCTCAAATGTCCGGGTTCGGGACACGAACACCCTAAACTCCGGTACGAACCCGAACTTTACAGTTCGGGTTCGCTCAACTCTAGTCAACAGCTATCAATTTATGCAGATTATTCCTTAATGTACAATTGCAGGCTGATAACATGGGAGATAAAGCGTTACTGTCGTTGGACACCCACAAGGCTTTCGATAGTATAGAGTGGCAATATCTATGGGCTACAATGAGAAAGTTTGGGTTTGGATCCATTTTTCTCTCCTGGGTACCATTGCTATACAGTTCCCCAACAGCAGTAATTAGGGAGGCAGGACGGGTGTCGGCACCTTTTTCCCTATACAGAGGACAGAGGAACTCGGCAGGGCTGCCCCTTATCCCCACTTCTATTTGCCATTGCCACAGAGCCCCTGTCCATTTTGATTTGATCCAATCCCTTGATTACAAGATTCCAATATAGGCAAATCCATGAAAGACTTATGCTATGTGCGGATGACACAATGCTGCTCCTGGGTGACAACACAGGATCCCTGAAGGAGGCCATATCAGTTGTTAGAAGGTTTGGAACCTTTTCAGGGCTGATAATTAATTGGAGAAAATCCTTGATTCTGCCCTTAGACACCACCCCTGATAACCAGGACACTGTCCTCCAAGTCATCCCAAGGGTCTCATTGTTTAAATATTTGGGCTTGTATGTTACCCCACAAGCACGAGACTATGTCTCGCTTGATCTCTCCCCACTACTGAGTCGAATACGGGACAAAATTAAAATATGGTATAAATTGAAGATGTCAATGGTAGACAGAGTAAAACTCACTAAAATGATCTTCATGCCGCAGCTCCTGTATATCCTGCACAATACACCTATGGTGATCCCACTAAAAATATTTTGTATTATCAACTCCATGTTTCGCTCCTTTCTATGGCTTAATAAAGTGCCAAGGATTAGGCTGGAACAACTTCAAAAGCCCAAGGAAGCAGGAAGATTAGTCCTACCTAACCCATGGCTCAGCTATCTAGCTCCTCAGCTACAACATGTGGCTCGAGCTATGCCCAAGCTGGGGGGGATGAGGTTGATATCCAACTACGGCTCTTTTACAACATGTTACGTGGACAAACAGCATAACAGTGGGCCTAGAGGCATTAGCATTTGCTAAGTCTAATAAATGATTCCCTACTTAAATCTTAATGCAAAAGGTGTGGAACAAAGTCCGTCAGCAACAAGAGGTAACAGGCTTTACTGGGTACAGCCCCATATGGGACAACGGGTACTATAAGGAACTACATTCCCTAACGTGTGCAGCTAGGTGGAAATCCTACGGAGTTACCTGCTTGGTACATATCCTTCGTGATGGTAAACTGTGTCCCTTCACAGACTTAAAAACTACATTTGGATTGCCCCAATCAATGTACTTTCATTACCTGCAATTACAGCATGCAATAAAGGCACAAATAGGTGCAGATGAGTGGGTGCAATCACCAGCACCTGTCTTCCATTACATGACTGAGATGTCCCATTACAGGGGGTTCATATCCAGAACTTACTTAATGTTGCTGCCCTTAGCCACAATTATAGGCAATTATACGGACAGGGTAATCTCTAAGTGGGAGAGTGATGTAGGTTAATTTGCAGAGGACCAATGGGAAGAAGCACTACAGACAGTTCAGGGTAGCTCCCTCAATGCGGCACAGCAGTTATCCCAGCTGTACATTGTACTTTGAGTACACTATACACCAGATAAGATGCATAGCATGGGTATAGTAAGAGACGATTCGGAGTGCACCAGGTGTGAAAGAGAACATGGGGACCTTATTCATCTTCTATGGTGTTGCCTAAATTGCATATGCATTGGATTGAGGTAATCTCGATCATTAACTCAGTGTTTCAGGTTGTCCCCCCAGTAGATCCTAAGCCATACGTACTGGGAATTCTAGATGACCTCCTGATTGAAGATCTACCTAAACAAGCGATCTCTAGGGCCCTCTTTCAAGAACCAAAACTTATCCTGAAATATTGGAAAGAGACTGAACCACCCACTATAAAGGAATGGATAGCCCAGATGGGAGACATCCTTAGACTAGAAAAATATATTTTTAAACACCGTGGACGCCCTGGTAAATATGATGCATTATGGTCCCCATGGTTGAACACTCCAGGTATATTGCCAGTGGAACTAATCTTAGACAGGCTATTATGTAAATGGGCATACGGGCTTGACATGGCTCATGCCAGATGTTGGTAATGTTCAATATTAGATGCATTTATTGTGGAGGGAGGGAAGGGGGAAGTGATGGTATGGCTATTAATATACAAAAAGTTATAGCGCTCAACCTAAATAGTGACAATTGTTTTAGAGCAAAGATCGTGATGTCAATGCAAACTCATATAATGATAAATGGTGATGTGAGTCCCGCCATACAAAATTCAAGAAAATTCAAAAAAAGTCAATTAAAAAATCAAAAATTTGTCCCAATGTGATGAGGTTTAAAGTGAATTAAATTAAGAATAAAAGGTTCATCCAGATACATAGATAAGGTCTTTAAAGATTTGAGCCGGTTACAAATCCTGGAAAATGTGAAACCAGAAGCAAGAAAATGGGAAAACTTGAGAAGATCGTAACCCAAATAAATGGGAGGCTTACCAGACCAAAGATGAATTGCGCTCAAGTGTGTCAAGACAATCCAGGGAACTGCTTCTGGAGGTGCACGTCACACAATCCTGTAACGACCCAGGTTGGTCTTACTTGAAAGACTGGCAGCCCCTCTTTAGGAGTAACGTCTTCGTCCACGGGAGGAGAATATCCGTCACCAAAGGTCCCTTAGGAAAAGGGCTATGATGAATCTCTTGTAGATCAAGAGATCGAGAGGGCCCTTCATACAGAGAGGGGTACTTTAACCACTTCCCACCCGGCGCATAGACAAATGACGTCCGGGCGGGTGGCTCATTATCCTGACTGGACGTCTATTGACGTCCTCAGGATAATCCGCGATCGCGCGCCCCTCGCGGCGATCGGTGGTGCCGTGGGTCAGTCTGACCCACCGCATTACCGACCGAGGTAAAAGGCTTCGACCAATCACGGCTGATCACAGTGTAAATAGGAAGAGCCGTTTATCCGCTTTTCCTCTGCTCAGGTCTGCAGACCTGAGCAGCGGAGAGCCAATCGGCTGCTCTCCTGACAGGGGGGGCTGCGCTGAACGTTTATCAGTGCAGCCACCCTCAGGATCACCCCACTGGACCACCAGGAAGCCGGATCAGGACCACCAGGGACCCCCCCCGGAAATCGAAAGGAGGCCGCCCAGGACCACCAGGGAAGGATCACAGAGGCCGCCCAGGACCACGAGGGAGCCCCCACTAGACCACCAGGTAAGGGCAATATTATGCACTGTAATATTATGCACTGTAGGGATGGCACTGTGCCCATGTATGATGCCTGCCAGTGCCATCCCTAACAGTGCTTGTTGCACCAGTGCCCACCACTGCCACCTATAAGTGCCCACCTGTGCCACCTATCAGTGACCACCTGTGCCACCTATCAGTGCCCACCTGTGCCACCTAAAAGTGCCACCTATCAGTGCCCATCAGTGCCCAGTGCCACTTATCAGTGCCGCCTATGAGTGTCCATCAGTGCCGCATATCAGTGCCACGTATGAGTGCCCGTCAGTGTTGCCCATCAGTGCTGCATATGTGCCCCATCATCAGTGCAACCTTATCAGTGCCACCTCATCAGTGCCAATCGGTACTGCCTCATCAGTGCCCGTCAGTGTAGCCTCATCAGTGCCCATCAGTGTAGCCACATCAGTGCCCGTCAGTGAAGGAGAAAATGTACTTTATACAAACTTTTGTGACAGAAACAAAGAAAAATTTATTTTTTTTTCAAAATTTTCGGGCTTTTTTTTTTATAGCGCAAAAAATAAAACCTGCAGGGGTGATCAAATACCACCAAAAGAAAGCTCTATTTGTGGGAACAAAATGATAAAAACTTTGTTTGGGTACAGCGTCGCACGACCGCGCAATTCTCATTCAAATCGCAACAGCACTGAAAGCTGAAAATTGGTCTGGGCAGGAAGTGTTCTAAGTGCCCGGTATTGAAGTGGTTAATTAACGTAGAACCCAAACCCCGTTCAGATGCTAAAGATCAATTCAAATGGGCTTTGACTACATCTTTTTCGGTACAACACCAAAAGATTCTCAACGTCGTCCGTAAACACTGGGATATTCTCTGTAGTGATCGAGTATTAGGGTCCCTTCTACCATCAAAAGCTAAGGTCATCTTTAGGGGGGTCCCTTCACTCAGACACACAATTGCTCCTAACGTTTTGGAGCCCCCGGTCAAACCAACCTTTTTTCACAACCTTAAAGGTTTTTATCCATGCAGAAGGTGTAGGGTATGCAAATTAAATAAGTGCAAAGATAGGAAAATAACCGAGTTTACTTCCACGGTCACACAAGCCTCATATCGCATCAAACAGTTCTGTACCTGCGAAACTAAAAATGTGGTCTATATGTTGACTTGCCCTTGTGGCAAGCAATATATAGGTAGAACTATCAGAACTTTTTCTATAAGGGTCAGTGAGCATATCACTAATATTATTAAAGGGAAAACTAACCATAGCGTCCCAAAACATTACCTAAAAGTACATGATTGAAATCCCAGTAGTAGTGGTCCCCATTTAGGGTCAGTATAGTGAAGAAAATTATTGTTCTTTGGTCCACTTTTTTTCTTGGAATTTTTATGTTTATTTGTCTTATACATATATTTACATTCATTTTTAAATTCTGGTTTGCTTATAATTCCACGTATATGTTGGAATAAGTTAAACAATATTGGAGGTAGATATATACAGTGCCTTGCGAAAGTATTCGGCCCCCTTGAACTTTGCGACCTTTTGCCACATTTCAGGCTTCAAACATAAAGATATAAAACTGTAATTTTTTGTGAAGAATCAACAAGTGGGACACAATCATGAAGTGGAATGAAATTTATTGGATATTTCAAACTTTTTTAACAAATAAAAAACTGAAAAATTGGGCGCGCAAAATTATTCAGCCCCTTTACTTTCAGTGCAGCAAACTCTCTCCAGAAGTTCAGTGAGGATCTCTGAATGATCCAATGTTGACCTCAATGACTAATGATGATAAATAGAATCCACCAGTGTGTAATCAAGTCTCCGTATAAATGCACTTGCACTGTGATAGTCTCAGAGGTCCGTTTAAAGCGCAGAGAGCTTCATGAAGAACAAGGAACACACCAGGCAGGTCCGAGATACTTTTGTGGAGGAGTTTAAAGCCGGATCTGGATACAAAAAAAATTCCCAAGCTTTAAACATCCCAAGGAGCACTGTGCAAGCGATAACATTGAAATGGAAGGCGTATCAGACCACTGCAAATCTACCAAGACCTGGCCGTCCCTCTAAACTTTCAGCTCATACAAGGAGAAGACTGATCAGAGATGCAGCCAAGAAGCCCATGATCACTCTGGATGAACTGCAGAGATCTACAGCTGAGATGGGAGACTCTGTCCATAGGACAACAATCAGTCGTATACTGCACAAATCTGGCCTTTATGGAAGAGTGGCAAGAAGAAAGACATTTCTTAAAGATATCCATAAAAAGTGTTGTTTAACCACCTCCCACCCGTGCCATAGCCGAATGATGGCTACAGCGCGGCTCTAAAATGCCGGGAGGATGTCAATAGACGCTCTCCATCCAACCTCACTGAACTCGAGCTGTTTTGCAAGGAGGAATGGGCAAAAATTTCAGTCTCTCGATGTGCAAAACTGATAGAGACTTCCCCAAGCGACTTACAGCTGTAATCGCAGCAAAAGGTGGCGCTACAAAGTATTAACTTAAGGGGGCTGAATAATTTTGCACGCCCAATTTTCCAGTTTTTTATTTGTTAAAAAAGTTTGAAATATCCAATAAATTTCGTTCCACTTCATGATTTTGTCCCACTTGTCGATGATTCTTCACAAAAAATTACAGTTTTATATCTTTATGTTTGAAGCCTGAAATGTGGCAAAAGGTCGCAAAGTTCAAGGGGGCCGAATACTTTCGCAAGGCACTGTATATATTTTCCAGAGGTCAATACAATGTCTTTTTATGAGAATTTTTGCAATGTGATATGAATTGTGAAGCAGCATTCACCCTCTATACTTATATGCATCTCATATCAAATGAGGATATATATTTAACAAATACTCAGAATGGATGGGATTAGTTCATATATGAAAAGGTTCCCCTCTCTTTTTTTTTTTTTACTTTTTTTTTTACTTTTTTTGTTTTTTTGGGTTATTTTGAGATCAATTTTGTACGTTTTTATACACCTATGTACGATACCCCCTCTATGCTAATTCGTCCTTATTCATTAGCTAGTGGGCATGTCAGGTTGTTGGTTTGTGCACGCTTGCAGTATGCCCATGGTTGCCACTGGGAGGCGACCCCCACCCTCTATGCCTGTATTCCATCTATGCTGGCAGGAGGTGTTGGAGTGCGGGCGGGGTTATGACGTGGTGCGTGACGCTGCAGATCACTTTGGGGTTGCTCCGCCTGTGTCAGCAGGCTACGTCTTAAATCAAGGAGCGGACATGACGTAATAGGAGGCAATACCCGATTTAAAATGACTCATTCTGACAACCTGTGGCGATATTTATTAAGTGTAAGTTGAACGAATTAACTTTGGTTCAGCACCCTTAAACCGCATAGGTTTTTGTCAACTAAGTAAGGATGGATGCTTTGAAGTATGGTCTGGTGACGGTCTCTCCCTCTTTTGTTCCGGTTTTTACACATAAGATGGAGGGGTTATTAACTATTTGCTCATCTTTAAAATTGATGATTCGATCCATTCTGAAGTAAATTTTATGTTTCACATAATTTCTACACAATTTATAATGTATATTTTTTACTTTTTACTAATTATTCACTGGTATGACTTCCTGTTTCCGCTGGAAGTGCTGTTTGGAACGCCCACCGGCGTGTTTTGGGCGGAAGTAAGCACTAATTAACAGAGGGTGCATGCTGGCTATATATACGCAGCTGTTTGGGGGGTTGGTAACCCCCAGATGACGTGTAATAACACGAAACGCGTCGGAAATTACTAACCCCAATCTGCTGCGTTCTACTAATTGTTTTATCTGAATTTTTTATAAGCTTTTTATCAATAAATATACCTCATCATTGGGGTTTTACACTATTGGGAGCTTTTTCTCCTCCTTTGGTATACCTCTATTCCTGGGATTGCCTGTGAGGAAGGGACCTTTGGTGACAGATATTCTCCTCCCGTGGACGAAGACGTTACTCCTAAAGAGGGGCTGCCAGTCTTTCAAGTAAGACCAACCTGGGTCGTTACAGAATTGTGTGACGTGCACCTCCAGAAGGGGAGTTCCCTGGATTGTCTTGACACACTTGAGCGCAATTCATCTTTGGCCTGGTAAGCCTCCCATTTATTTGGGTTAGGATCTTCTCAAGTTTTCCCATTTTCTTGCTTCTGGTTTCACATTTTCCAGGATTTGTAACCGGCTCAAATCTTTAAAGACCTTATCTATGTATCTGGATGAACCTTTTATTCTTAATTGAATTCACTTTAAACCTCATCACATTGGGACAAATTTTTGATTTTTTAATTGAATTTTTTTGAATTTTGTATGGCGGGACTCACATCACTATTTATCATTATATGAGTTTGCATTGACATCACGATCTTTGCTCTAAAACAATTGTCATTATTTAGGTTGAGCGCTATAACTTTTTGGATATTAATAGCCAATGCTGTATTTTGGCCTAGGCCAACAAGGCCCAGGCCTAGGGCGGCACTTTGCAGGGGGGCAGCACGAAAAGAGTCACCGCCAGCTTGCACTACACTTTTAGTCTTATGGGGTGGACTGGGCCAAACCAGTCTGGCACCCCCATAAAGCAGCTGCACTTGCTGCCAGTATGATAATACCGGCAGGACCCCATTAGAGGGGCACAACCCATACACATGTAGGGGACCCGGGCATCTCAAAGGGCCCAGGTGGCTGCCCCGTAGCCAAACAGGAAGTGTGAGGAAATCTCATAAGGAAATCTATTCCAATCACCAAAGGCCCTCAGAACTAGTGTCCCCTCCTGAAAATTTCAGGGCGGGTTTTAAATGGGAAGGGGTGTTGCCTCGACAGGAAAGGTGGCTCATATTTAAATTAGGGGGGTGCATGAGTTTAGTCAGGCCTAGGGCAGCACAAAACCTAAATACTCCACTGTTAATAGCCATACCATCACTTCTCCCTTCCCTCATTCCACAATAAATGTTTGTTTATTGAAATTTATTATCAACAGTTTTAGTTGTGGTTTGGCAGCTCACTATATATATATGTTTTCTGTTTAATTTATGTTGGTGCCTTAGCGCAGTATCACTGGTCCATAGTTTTTGTATTTTTAAACATATATATTGCTGCTTGGCATTTCAGAGTACATGGATATCTTTGATTATAAAGCCACAAGAAAATTCACCACAGAAGGGGTATTTATTGCCTCAAACCCCAACACCGAGGTGGGTGGTCTTTTCTCGCGGCTAAAGAATATTATGACCTCTGAACTACACTTACAATGGGACATTGCCTTTCTCAACCGGTATGTGGGGGAGAAAATGGTCCCAAGGAGCCTCAGGTGGGAGGTTGCACCCCACCAAGGAGAACAAGATCTTGTCTCCTGGTACAATTTTTTTAATGAGGCAGGCGTTAAACTTCTCCAGTTTATGGTCAATAAGAAAAGAGAATGAAGGGAGTAAGGGAGATCGGAGACAAACTGACACCCTACAAAAACTCTGAGGAATATAACTTGTTATCGACCAATTTACAGACTTATATAGAGAAGGAAGAACGCGATCAGCGACACAAGAAACAAAAAAAGTACTCTAGGGACATAGATGATTATAAAGCTAGAACCGTGTTCAAATGGCAGAAAAAACTTAATGAAGCCCCTCCCAGGGAAGCTGCTGTTAATGATATCAATATCTCGAACACGGTGACAGGTGATCATTGTGTCGGCACTAATTCGGGACAACCAGAGGGGCCCACTAACCATATGGTATCCCAACAAGCGAATCACCATAGCTATAATTCTCCCTCTTACAGGGGATGCAGGAATCAGAATAATGGTAGGTGTAGAGGCCGTTCAGCCAACAGAGGGTACCATCATACCCCATATCGCCACTATCAAACAAATCATAGAGATGAACAATATAGTCCACATTCCAGGGGATACCCTACACATGAACAGAAGTGGTACCAATCCCCCAGACCATATTGGGCTTCGGTTCATACCTCTAATCGGTTCTCTCCTCTTAGAGGAAGAGATTCCTCTGCAGGTAATTACCCTTATTATAGAAACAACTATGAAAATCATGATTGCCCTCCTTACAATTATAATCAAAATCACCCTGGACAATACAAAAATCAGGATTTTCAGAGGGAACAGTACGAAAGAAGGATAACAGAACCAGAAGAGGCACTAGAGGGGGGAGGAGGAGACCCAAAAAAGCAGAAACTAAATTAAATTACTCTGCTATTTTTAATTTGAGTAAAACTATATTAACTGACCAAGAAAAAGTGGTATTAAACAAAGGACTTAAATATGCTCCACCTCGGCCGCTCAATAAGTTTAGCACATTTATTGATATCCAAAAATTCATCAGGAAAATCAATGTACAACGTTATTTAATTACAAATCCGATAGCAAAACCAATTAGGCTCAGCTCCCAAAGCGGGATCCATACCAATTTGGCTAATCCCTCCCTATATAATCCACCAGGTCAGGTGGCTCCGGCGGTCAAAATCTTTAAGGATATGGTCCTCCAAGATCTAGACGGCATAGGAATCAATTCGTGGAGGGATTAAAATCCCTTTGTGAAAGTAAAAATTTGGTTATCAGACCCGCTGACAAAGGCGGGGGGATTGTGGTCTTGTATAAGGAAGACTACCTTGGAGAAATGGACCGGATCCTGCAAGACCACAATACATATAGTGAATTAAACGGGGACCCTACACGTAGCTATAAGAGAAATTTAAAGGTGATTGTGGATAGTGGCTTTAGCAATGGTATTATTAACAAAAAAGAAAAGGCGTTCCTTGTACCCAGGGCACCGCGTATCCCTGTCCTTTATTACCTCCCAAAGATATATAAGAGTCTGACCAACCCACCTGGGAGACCAATAATAAGTGGGATTGACTCAGTCACCTCCCGGGTGGGTAAGTATATAGACTTCTTTTTACAACCACTAGTAAAAGAAACTCCTTCATTTCTGAAAGACATTAGAGATGTTTAGAGTCAGGGATTTTGACATCATTGCCACAGCAGATGTGGCTTCTTTGTATACCAATATCCCTCATGCTAGGGGTATGGAAGCTGTCAAACACTTTCTTTCCTTTGACACATCCCTCCCAGATCTACAAAAGGAATATATCATGGAGTTGCTGGAGTATGCCACAACACACAACTATTTTTGGTTTAACAATAAATTCTATAGGCAAGATAAGGGTATCGCGATGGGAGCTAAGTTCGCCCCGAGCCTGGCCAACCTCTTCATGGCCAATTGGGAGGAGGACGTCGTCTATGCAGGGAGGTGGCCCCAGCTTATCATCTGGGCCAGGTACATAGACAACGTCCTCCTCCTCTGGAAAGGCTCTGAGGAGGAATTGGATCAATTTTTTGCGGTCCTTAATGACAATGACAGAGGGATTTCTCTGTCATATGAAACTAGTAGGACCAAAATTCATTTCTTGGACTTGGAGATAATGTTGGATGAGAAAACTCTGAGCACAAGAACATTTTTTAAACCAACAGATAGGAATGGTTATATTCCAATAGATAGCTGCCACCACAACCCTTGGCTTAAATCTGTGCCCAGGAGTAAATTTTTAAGATTAAGGAGAAACTGTTCTAACACCCAGGATTTCACTGTTCAAGCTAGGATCCTTAGGGGTCGTTTCTTGGAAAAGGGCTATGATGAATCTCTTGTAGATCAAGAGATCGAGAGGGCCCTTCATACAGAGAGGGGTACTTTAATTAACGAAGAACCCAAACCCCGTTCAGATGCTAAAGATCAATTCAAATGGGCTTTGACTACATCTTTTTCGGTACAACACCAAAAGATTCTCAACGTCGTCCGTAAACACTGGGATATTCTCTGTAGTGATCGAGTATTAGGGTCCCTTCTACCATCAAAAGCTAAGGTCATCTTTAGGGGGGTCCCTTCACTCAGACACACAATTGCTCCTAACGTTTTGGAGCCCCCGGTCAAACCAACCTTTTTTCACAACCTTAAAGGTTTTTATCCATGCAGAAGGTGTAGGGTATGCAAATTAAATAAGTGCAAAGATAGGAAAATAACCGAATTTACTTCCACGGTCACACAAGCCTCATATCGCATCAAACAGTTCTGTACCTGCGAGACTAAAAATGTGGTCTATATGTTGACTTGCCCTTGTGGCAAGCAATATATAGGTAGAACTATCAGAACTTTTTCTATAAGGGTCAGTGAGCATATCACTAATATTATTAAAGGGAAAACTAACCATAGCGTCCCAAAACATTACCTAAAAGTACATGATAGAAATCCCAATGGTATGACTTTTTGTATACTAGACAAATTTGTACCTCCTTGGAGGGGGGGTGACACAAAAAGAGGAGTCTCACAACAGGAAGTATTCTGGATATACCAGTTAAAAACCTACACCCCTTTCGGGTTGAACGTCGACTGGGATATCAACTCATTCATAAATAAATCTTAGTTCCAGGAAATTCCCCCCCCCCCCTGATACAATATTAAATATTAATTTGACTTCCTGTTAACCAAACCAATCGGATTCTATACATTACTTAATAGATACAATAAGTGGTGGCCAGTAGTAGTGGTCCCCATTTAGGGTCAGTATAGTGAAGAAAATTATTGTTCTTTGGTCCACTTTTTTTCTTGGAATTTTTATGTTTATTTGTCTTATACATATGTTTACATTCATTTTTCAATTCTGGTTTGCTTATAATTCCACGTATATGTTGGAATAAGTTAAACAATATTGGAGGTAGATATATATATATTTTCCAGAGGTCAATACAATGTCTTTTTATGAGAATTTTTGCAATGTGATATGAATTGTGAAGCAGCATTCACCCTCTATACTTATATGCATCTCATATCAAATGAGGATATATATTTAACATACTCAGAATGGATGGGATTAGTTCATATATGAAAAGGTTCCCCTCTCTTTTTTTTTTTTTTTACCTTTTTTTTAACTTTTTTGGGTTATTTTGAGATCAATTTTGTACGTTTTTATACACCTATGTACAATACCCCCTCTATGCTAATTCGTCCTTATTCATTAGCTAGTGGCCATGTCGGGTTGTTGGTTTGTGCACGCCTGCAGTACGCCCATGGTTGCCACTGGTAGGCGACCCCCACCCTCTATGCCTGTATTCTATCTATGCTGGCAGGAGGTGTTGGAGTACGGGCGGGGTTATGACGCGGTGCGTGACGCTGCGGATCACTTTGGGGTTGCTCCGCCTGTGTCAGCAGGCTACGTCTTAAATCAAGGAGCGGACATGACGTAATAGGAGGCAATACCCGATTTAAAATGACTCATTCTGACAACCTGTGGCGATATTTATTAAGTGTAAGTTGAACGAATTAACTTTGGTTCAGCACCCTTAAACCGCATAGGTTTTTGTCAACTAAGTAAGGATGGATGTTTTGAAGTATGGTCTGGTGACGGTCTCTCCCTCTTTTGTTCCGGTTTTTACACTATAAGATGGAGGGGTTATTAACTATTGGCTCATCTTTAAAATTGATGATTCGATCCATTCTGAAGTAAATTTTATGTTTCACATAATTTCGACACAATTTATAATGTATATTTTTTACTATTTATTCACTGGTATGACTTCCTGTTTCCGCCGGAAGTGCTGTTTGGAACGCACGCCGGCGTGTTTTGGGCGGAAGTAAGCACTAATTAACAGAGGGTGCATGCTGGCTATATATACGCAGCTGTTTGGGGGGTTGGTAACCCTCAGATGACGTGTAATAACACAAAACGCGTTGGGAATTACTAACCCCAATCTGCTGCGTTCTACTAATTGTTTTATCGGAATTTTTTATACGCTTTTTATCAATAAATATACCTCATCATTGGGGTTTTACACTATTGGGAGCTTTTTATCCTCTTTTGGTATACCTCTATTCCTGGGATTGCCTGTGAGGAAGGGACCTTTGGTGACGGATATTCTCCTCCCGTGGACAAAGACGTTACTCCTAAAGAGGGGCTGCCAGTCTTTCAAGTAAGACCAACCTGGGTCGTTACAGGATTGTGTGACGTGCACCTCCAGAAGGGGAGTTCCCTGGATTGTCTTGACACACTTGAGCGCAATTCATCTTTGGTCTGGTAAGCCTCCCATTTATTTGGGTTAGGATCTTCTCAAGTTTTCCCATTTTCTTGCTTCTGGTTTCACATTTTCCAGGATTTGTAACCGGCTCAAATCTTTAAAGACCTTTTCTATGTATCTGGATGAACCTTTTATTCTTAATTTAATTTACTTTAAACCTCATCACATTGGGACAAATTTTTGATTTTTTAATTTACTTTTTTTGAATTTTCTTGAATTTTGTATGGCGGGACTCACATCACCATTTATCATTATATGAGTTTGCATTGACATCACGATCTTTGCTCTAAAACAATTGTCATTATTTAGGTTGAGCGCTATAACTTTTTGTTTATTGAAATTTATTATCAACAGGTTTAGTTGTGGTTTGGCAGCTCACTATATATATATATATTTTCTGTTTAATTTTTGTTGGTGCCTTAGCGCAGTATCACTGGTCCATGGCTATTAATATGCTAATTGTTGTGGATTCTTGACTGCATATAAGGATGTAAATACAACTCCTGTAAAAGGAACCTGTATGGCTTGTAAGGTCATATTCTTCTATGTTTCATTTCAATAAAACCGTTTCTGAGAAAAAAAAGAGACCCTGCATAGCTGCCCACATAGCCACCAGAGATCCAGGATAGACACCAGAGATCCGGGATAGACACCAGAGACCGGGATAGACACCAGAGACCCTGCATAACTACCAGAGACGCCACACAGCCACCAGAGACCCCACATAGCCACCAGAGAGACCCCGCATAACCTCCAGAGACCCGCATAGCCTCCAGAGACCCCGCATAGCCTCCAGAGACCCCGCATAGCCTCCAGAGACCCTGCATAGCCACCAGTGACCCTGCATAGCCACTTGAGAGTCCACACTTGAGAGTCTGCACAGTCAATGAGAGACCCCACATAGCCATCTGCTGAGATCCGCACAGATGGCATGAGGGTGCCTGATTTTAGTCTTGCTTAGGGCAGCACAAAACCAAAATACACCACTGCCTGTCATGCTCTGGGTCTCTGAACTTCGCTGTCTTGGGAAGTTACAACTATCTGGGAGTTCTGGAGGGCCTGATGCTTTCACTTCTGTTACATAATTTTCTTCCTCCCTCCAGCTGCATATGCAAGTATTGTGTCCCATGATTGCAGGGCCGGATTAACATAGGGGCTATTGGAGCTGCAGCTACAGGCCTCTACCTCAAGATAGGCCCATGCCAGTGGGTCATTAATGCTGTTTAGCTCTGTGTGTGTACAAAATTGTTATGTAAATTGCGCTATTGTTATGTAAATTAAGGGCGACCGGCAGGCACTATTGTTATGTAAATTAAGGGCGGCCGGCAGGCGCTGTTATGTAAATCGTGGGTGGCCGGCAGGCGCTATTGTTATGTAAACCAAAGGCGGCAGCTGAGTTCCACACAGTGTAGTGTAGCACAACATAGAGGCTACCTCTTGTTCCTTCCCCATAGCTTTCACAAAATACCCATCTCCTCCTAACTCACCCTTTGTAAGCAAGCTTTGTACATATATATTTTTTTTTTTACCTTTAGGAAGAAGGATGCAGCCTTGCCATAAGTACAGAGAGAAAACAATTACTCTGTGGGATTTATTTACTATAGTGCTCAGGTGCACATTTGTGGTACTGAGCGGCAAATGGCACTAAATAACGCCAAAACGGTATTCACTATAGCGCCCAGGCAACAGATAGCGCCCAAATCCTTACTCCAGATAAGACCTGGAGAAGTGCACATGGAAATAATATTTAGAGCATGATATAATCACCTAAATTGTATTAAAATTTGCGGGATATTGTTTAAACATAGTCTGCTTTTAAACTGTGTGAAAAAGTGATTTCTACACTAAAATATCTTAAAAAGTCTGAGAAGAGATAAATTCCCCATCTCTTTACTCCTAGGTGCAGAGCACAGCTGAACACAACTGAGCATGCTCAGACCTCAAACTGCTCTAAATTTTGCTTCCATGGAACATGCAGCAGCCCTGTGGCTCACAAGGTAGAAATTCTGCCTACCATTCCTCAGGTCCTGAGTCCAAACATGTCAATTCATGTAGAGATGTTGCTTGTTCTCTCTATGTTGTTAAACATAACTCCTGACTCAGGGCCTTACCTAAATTATGTCTAAATGTAGTATTTATTAGGCTTGTGCAATTCGTTTCGTTCCGAATTTCATTTTTGACGAATTTTGCAAAATTCGGCAATTCGGATGAATTCCGAATTTTCAATTTCCGAATTTTTCCGAATTTTAGTTATTCCGAATCACGGTAATTCGGCAATTGTGGTAATTTGGAAATTCGCTGTTATTCGGCAAATGCGGTAATTAGGAAATTTGTGGTAATTCGGCAATTCAGAAATTTGGAAATTTGCGGTAATTCAGAAATTTGGCAATCGGAACGGCCGAAAATCCAAAATTCAAAAATTCGGAAATCCGAAAATTCGAAAAAAGCTAAGAATATTTGAAATAATAACTAACTAATAATTATTCAATTATAAGTATTGGAATTTCCTTGAAAGTTTGGCTGTTAGTAAACTTAAATATGACATTTATCACTAATAGCCATACTTTCAAGAAAATTCCAATACCTATAATTTAATAGTTATTTATTATTATTTCAAATATTCTTTCTTATTTCCGAATTTCGGAAATGCGGAAATAAGGAAGAACATTTGAAATAATAAGTTATTAATTTATTATTTTAACTTATTATAAATTATAATAAGCTATTATTATTTCAAATTTTCTTCCTTATTTCCGACTTTTGCAGTGTGTAACTGTATATATGCATAATGTATGTATGTATGTATGTATGTATGTATGTATGTATGTGTGTGTGTGTATACTGGGTGTGTATATACAGTATACATACAATATAAATACAATATACACACAGTATATGCACACCCAGTATACACACACACACATACATACATACATACATACAGTATGCATATATACAGTCACACACTGCAAACGTTGGAAATAAGGCAGAACATTTGAAATAATAATAATAGCTTATTATTATTTATAATAAGTTAAAATAATACATTTATAACTTATTATTTCAAATGTACGTCCTTATTTCCGAATTTCCGAAATTTGGAAATACGGAAATAAGAAAGAACATTTGAAATAATAATAAATAACTATTAAATTATAGGTATTGGAATTTTCTTGAAAATATGGCTATTAGTGATAAATGTCATATTTAAGTTCACTAACAGCCAAACTTTCAAGGAAATTTCAATACCTATAATTTAATAGTTTATTATTATTTCAAATGTTCTTTCTTATTTCTGAATTTCGGAAATAAGGAAGAACATTTGAAATAAGTTATTGATTTAATATTTTAAATCATAAATTATAATAAGCTATTATTATTTCAAATGTTCTTACTTATTTCCGACTTTTCCAGTGTGTGACTGTATATATGCATACTGTATACTGAATGTATATTGTATGTATACACACAGTATACATACAATATGCACACAGTATATACACATTCAGTACACACACATACATACATACATACAGTATGCATATATACAGTCACACACTGCAAAAGTCGGAAATAAGGAAGAACATTTGAAATAATAATAGCTTATTATAATAAGTTAAAATAATAAATTAATGGGACGGAGCTGGCAACCGGAGCGGATGGCTGTGTGAGGAGCGAGCTCCGGCTGTCTGGTGGCTAAAGTGGCGGTATAGCGACCTACCAAGCACCCGATCGGCTCCACAGAGAATCGCGGACACTGCAGATCAGAATGCTGTCCTCCGGGAAGCGCAAGGACAGAGAGGGACCAAAGAAAATCAATGACTTCTTCGTCCCTGCAGCGAGCCAGCGGTCCCGAAATGGCGCCGACGTGGCACACAGGCCTCAGGCGGAGCGGGAGGGAGACTCCATACTGCAGCCCAGAGCATACGGTGAGTCACCAGGGGAAGTTTTCCCACTGCCAGCTTTGCCATGTGACAGTCCGATCAAGCAGCGGAGGAGAGTGGGGAACCAGGGAGAGGATGCAAAGGAGCACAGAGGGGAAGAGGAAGATATGGAGGGGACAGCACACTATAGTCAGCAACTAGACTCTTTTCCCACTACAGGGCAAGCCATTACTGATGACACACTGAAGGGCATGTTATTAACCCTTAGAGGTGCCCTGCAACAAGACATGGCAACATTTATGAAAGCCACCAAAAGAGAACTGCAGATCATTGGGGACAGAGTGGACTATATAGAAAATAAAATGGGGGACTTTTCTAAGGCTCACAACGAATTGGTAGATGCGCATTATGAAGCCAAGGATGAGCTGCAGGCACTCAGGTCAAAGGTCATAGACCTAGAAGGCAGAGCACGCAGGAAAAACCTGAAATTCAGGGCGATCCCAGAATCCATTAAGGCAGCGGAACTGCGCAATTATATTCAGCAGCTGATGCTGACTGCTCTGCCTGCACTCCAACCTATAGATCTGACAGTTGACCGAGTGCACAGGTTACCTAAACCGCCCCACTTACCAGACAAAGTCCCAAGGGACGTGATCGCTAAGATCCATTTCTATCAAGTCAAAGAGCAACTAATTTCATACTCCAGGAATAACGTGGAGCTCCCAGACCCCTACTCCGGGAGTTATGCAGACCTCTCCAAAGCCACCATGGCTGCGAGAAGCAACCTGGTTCCCATCACCAAAATGCTGAGAAACCATAACATTTTATACAAATGGGGCTTCCCGGCCAAACTGATCTTAGAAATAAATAACGAGACTATCACCATCTCCTCCCAAGAAAAAGGCCTCGATCTCCTACAGAATTGAGGACTGCTACCACCTACGGCCAGCACCCCACCTTCGGATAGACAACAGCAAGGACTACTCCCGCAACGGAGACAGAAAAAGAGCAACATTCGCACTTGATACTTCGGAGGACCACTGTTATTCCTCCGGACCACTATGCCCACCACAGGTATGTTAACTTTTCTTCACTATTGATCAGGAAGACAATGGAGCCAAGGGGATCAAGCCACCAGACAACCGGCATTTTCTCCCTTTGGTAAGAACTAAATTTGTTTGTTTATGGTTCCCTGCACACAGAAGGGAGCATTGTTGGAACATGTTTCCCCCCCCCAATAGAGAGAGCTGAGCCTGTCAGCTCCACTGCAATTAAGACCGACTCTTTCCCACCTGTTTTCTACGGATTGTTTATTCCAAATAGTTGAGGCAACTAGTCTGACAGTTGCCTGTTGTTTCAGTACCCTTATGTCACCCCGGGTCGACAATCTCATGCATGCATACTACTTGTCTACCGACAGAGTGAAGCTTACCAGTAAATGGCGTCACAGTGGCTTTTCTCTTGAAGCTGTCACTTAAACTACTATCGCTTAACGTGAAGGGCCTTAACAGCCCTTTCAAAAGAAGGACAATGTGGAGAACTGCTTTGGACTACAAATGTGATATTCTATGTGTCCAGGAGACGCACTTCGCCTCCAATAAGTCACCAAAATGCTCGCACCCCAAATTTGCCCATGTATTTAATGCAATGGATAAAACTAAGAAAAACGGTGTATTAATAGCAGTAAGGGACGCTGTTGCTTTCAGCCTCTTGGATGTGCAAGTAGACAAACGAGGTCGCTTTATAATTTTGGTGGCTGAGATCGACGGCGTCCTCTATACTTTGGTCAATTTGTATGCCCCCAACAACAAACCCCAAAAATTTATAGCAAACGTCTTGACCAAAGCTAAACAGGCCCAGAAGGGAAGATTAATATTGTGTGGTGACTTTAACATTGTGATGGAGGGAAGGATGGACTCCTCTTCTGGGAAGCGGGGGCATAGACAGGCTCTGGGGACCCTCTGCATTAAGGAGGGCCTCTATGACCCCTGGAGATGCCTCCACTCCACAGAGAGGGATTACTCCTTTTACTCGACAGTACACAAAACGTACTCAAGAATTGATTTCTTTCTTACGGATAAGTATCTTTTGCAACAAATAGTCAAAGCGGATATTCACAGTATTACTTGGTCAGACCATGCGCCTGTAACAATTGACATAGTACATGACAAGAGACCAACTAACTTAGGCATATGGAGGAATAATACATACCTACTATCCCACCCATCCCAGAAGCCACAAATAGAAGCAAAAATCAGTGAATACTTCCAGCTCAACGATGATGGCCAAACGTCCCCCATGACTACCTGGTGTGCTCACAAGGCGGTCATCATGGGACACCTCATTCAAATTGCAGCTAGGGAAAGGAAGAAAAAGCTCCAGCACATAACTCAGCTATAACATACTATATCACTACTGGAGGCCAAACACAAAAATTCTAACCCGCCAGATGCACCCACTTTGAAAGAGCTGGACGAATGTAGGAATAAGTTAAGAATTATGCTCAAGACTGAGTATGACCAATTCTTTAAAATACTAAAACTCACATGGTATTCACAAGGAAATAAATCAGGTAAATTGCTAGCAGCCTAATTAAAACAAAAACAACAGCGTATTAACCTGCCCACGATAAAACATCACCTATCAGGGAAGATCTTCAAAGCCCTAAAGATATTGCCAACGCTTTTAGGACTACTATAGGTCTTTATATAACCTTCGGGAGAACTCTGAAACCCACCAACCAACACTCAAGGAAGTTGATGACTTCCTGAAGCACATTACTCTCCCCAGCATAAATAAGACGACGAGGGAACAACTGAATGCACCCATAACTGAGCAGGAGATCTTAGAAGTTATCAAGTCACTCCCCCCACACAAGTCCCCAGGTATAGACGGATTTTCCGCGGAATACTACAAAATCTTTGCCACCCAACTCACCCCGCATCTTACAAAAATGTTCAATTCAGCAATAGACGAAGGGGCTTTCCCGAAGGAAAAGCTCCGAGCGGTAATTATTACCATCCCCAAACCAGGAAAAGATATAACAAACCCGCAGAACTTTAGACCCATCTCGCTCTTAAATTCCGACATTAAAATATTTGCAAAAGTACTCGCCAATAGACTGATGGCCCTCATCCCCACACTCATAGGACTGGACCAGGTGGGTTTCGTCAAGGGCAGACAGGCACACGACGGAACCCGACATATGATTAACCTACTCAAACTGGCAGAAAACTACAAAAAAAAATGTGTCTTCCTGGCACTGGACACGGAGAAGGCCTTTGACAGGGTCCATTGGGGATACCTGTCAAGGGCCCTCTCTAAATATGGCTTATTGGGCTCTATACATAGAGCCATCATGTCCTTGTACACAGGTCCCACCGCCAGGGTAATATCAGCTGGTATCCTATCAGAGGAATTTTCACTATCAAATGGCACCCGCCAAGGGTACCCTTTATCACCTATCATCTTCTCATTATTGATTGAACCACTGGCGGTATCTATAAGAGCGAACAAAGATATAACAGGTATTACAGTTGGCCCAACAGCCCACAAACTGGGGCTATTTGCAGACGACATTATACTAACACTGACTAACCCGGAGAATTCACTACCAGCTATTAGAAACATAGAAACATAGAAAAGTGACGGCAGAAAAGGACTGAGTAGTCCATCGAGTCTGCCCCTTTTTATTTTTTTTTTATTTTTATTTTTTTACATTAACCTTGTTGTCTGACTATGGATTTATGTTTATCCCAAGCATGTTTGAATTTTTTATTTTTCCCCGTCTGAGCTACCTGATGAGTCAGGAAAAGACGGCAGTGAAAAGATACAAAGATACAAAGATTATCGACCATCACTTAAGAGGCCCAATCAGTCACAATCATATTACAGCAGACGTTTATCGGGGTCAAACACCCGACAACCCGGTTGACATTATGGACAATATAGAAACAAGCGAGAATATCTATGGCGGTCACCAAGTTAGTTATTACTCTTCTACTATCCACTATTTCCCATGGGAACCGCCCACGGTAAACTATCACTTTTAAGGAGACTATCCTATGGTCGACTATAATGGGACCGCCACCCTGGACACATGTTCCTGTACTACCGA
>BLSH010418644.1:34484-67099 GCA_018402905.1 Glandirana rugosa | reverse complement strand
AATATGTGCAGTCTGGAGGAAAGAAGGGAGAGGGGAGACATGATTGAAACCTTTAAATACATCAAGGGGGTGAATAAGGTTCAGGAGGGCAGTCTTTTCAATATGAAACCAAAATCAAGAACACGGGGACATGACCTCAAACTAACTGGGGGGAAGTTCAAAACTAATCTTAGAAAGTATTATTTTACTGAAAGGGTGGTTGATGATTGGAATAAACTACCAACAGAGGTTGTGAGACAGTCAACAGTAAATGGCTTTAAACATGCTTGGGATAAACATAAATCCATAGTCAAACAACAAGGTTAATGTAAAAAAAAATAAATAAAAAGGGGCAGACTCGATGGACTACTCAGTCTTTTTCTGCCGTCACTTTTCTATGTTTCTATATAATCACCTAAATTGCACTAAAATTTGCGGGATATTGTTTAAACATAATCTGCTTTTAAACTGTGTGAAAAAGCGATTTCTACACTGAAAGATCTTAAAAAGTCTGAGAAGAGATAAATTCCTCGTCTCTTTACTCCTAGGTGCAGAGCACAGCTGAGCACAACTGAGCATGCTCAAACCTCAAACTGCTCTAAATTTTGCTTCCATGGAGTAATTGCAGGGTGCTATAGAAAATACCAAAACGAGAGCTGTGAGAGTTTTTTGGGAGTAAAAGTTGGAGCAATGCAGCCCAATGTGATGTTAAGCCATTCATTCTAATATAATTGTAATTCCCCAAAGAAATCCTTTTCACGTTGAGATGAAATGTATCTTTCTCTCAAAGAAATTGTCCTTGCAACGATGTTGCAATTTTGATAATCTATTTTGTTTTTAAGAATGGTAGAATGTGTAATCTTTTCACGTTTTGGTAAAATATTCTTTCTCTGTCTCTTTCATTTGTTGATATCTATCTCACAAAAATATTTCTCCAAACTCACACAGATGTCTTTACAAACCAAAAACAATACCATTGCTTATGGAAATGTAAAATTAGTCCCATTTGTTTTATTTTTTATTCTTTCCAAATGATTTTAAAGAGGAAGTAAACCCTGATGGGATTTACTTCCTCTTTGTTACCCTGCAATTTAAAAGCATAATAGTCTATTATGTGTCACTTACCTGCATTGGAAGCTCGCGATGTCCCTGTTCCAGGCTGCATCCATCTTCGCCCCTCTTCCTTCCGGGGCTGCGATCTCCGGCTCTGTGACAGGCTGGAGCCGCGTGACATCATTCCCGCGCATGCGCACGGTAGCCACCAATCGTGGCACAATCTCAGTCAAGAAATGGCACGGGGGCCGCTTCTTCACTGCGCATGTGCCGATGATGTTGGTACATGCAAGTACACTGTATATCTCCTAAACCATGCAGGTTTTGGAGTTATGCAGGGAACCTACAGGTAAGCCTTATTATAGGCTTACCTGTAGGTTAAAGTGGTTGTCCAGAGTTGACAACCGCTTTAATTTGAGCCCAAAAAATGTGATATGTGTACCAACATCAAAAATAAAAATGTCATTCCCAAAAATCTAAGGATAACATTACTATTCTACACTCACACAGCAAGAAACACCAAATGTCACAGAATAAATCAAGAAGAGAAACTCCTGACTAATGTAATTCCTATACATTCCAAGAAAAGCAGTATCTGTGTATGTATGTGTAGGAGACTCCACATGCAGCAGCCCTGTGGCTCACAAGGTAGAAATTCTGCCTACCATTGCTCAGTCCAAACATGTCACTTCATGTAGAGATGTTCCTTGTTCTCTCTATGTTGTTAAACATAACTCCTGACTCAGGGCCTTACCTAAATTATGTCTAAATGTAGTATTTATGTGTAGGAGGGTTCCACCACCATTGCAAATCTTGGCAGATACACTAACTAGACAAAAGTATTGGAATGCCTGCCTTTACACACACATGAACTTTAATGGCATCCCAGTCTTAGTCCATAGGGTTCAATATTGAGTTGCCCACCCTTTGCAGCTATAACAGCTTCAACTCTTATGGGAAGGCTGTCCACAAGGTTTATGAGTGTGTCTATGGGAATGTTTGACCATTCTTCCAGCAGCACATTTGTGGGGTCAGGCATTGATGTGGATGAGAAGATACAATAAAGGAAGAACACAGCCGCCTCTTAGTGTAGCAGTCTCCACTCTAATTCAGCCAAAAGGTGTTCTATTGGGTTGAGGTCAGGACTCTGTGCAGGCCAGTTAAGTTCCTCCACCCCAAACTTGTTCATCCATGTCTTTATGGATCTTGCTTTGTGAACTGGTGCGCAGTCATGTTGGAACAGGAAGGGGCCATCCCCAAATTCTTCCCACAATGTTGGGAGCATGAAAGGCCCAAAAAAATCCTCAGCACCATGCCCATGATGCTCTTAATCTGGCCCTGCATGATTGTTACAAATGTTATTACAAACACAAAGTCCTGTTACCTGTCTGTCTGATCTCCTTCAGAGCTGCCAATAAATTAGGGTGAGGATGATCTTCCTTCACTGCATAGAGACATTCCCAGAGTCCAAGTATAGTTTCTCTTCCCCCATTCTGAATATCTTGTAACAAGGTGTGAGAGAAGCAAGCGACCCCCGATCCTTCTTTTATTGTCCGGTATTTCTGAAACACAGAGATATTATTCTTACCAGGGAGGTCTGAGACACACAGACAGGTAGGGCCAATAGTATGTATACATTACTGATTGGATCATTACTAGAGATGTCAAATTCCCAGACATTTTGAAGCCAAAAGAAAAGAAAAACTTTTTCCCTGTTTTTTTTCTGAAAAAATGGAAATTTTTTTGAAAAATGAAACAAGAAAAACAGTGTGGAGAAATTTTATAAAATTGAAAGTAATTTTGTTACACTGGGAAGGTGAAATGTGTATAAAATATTATGCTTGAAATAAAAGTACAATTTATTCAGTAAATAAACTAAACTTGCTTTTTAAAATTGTATTTTTGATTACAAGGACTGTATATGTTAAAGTGGTTGTAAAGGCAGAAGGTGCATTCTATGCATTAAGATAGAAAGCCTTCTGTGTGCAGCAGCCCCCCTAATATTTACCTGAGCCCTACCTCTATCCAGTGATGCCCACGAGTGCTTTGGCTGTCTGACTCTCCCTCCTGATTGGCTGAGACACGGCAGCAGCGCCATTGGCTCCCGCTGCTGTCAAAGTCAGTTAGCCAATCAGGAGAGAGAGAGGGCGGGGCTGAACCAGGGCTCCATGTCTTAATGTACATCGGGAGCTGTGGCTTGGCTCAGGTGCCCCATAGCAAGGTGCTTGCTATGAGGGGAATTCGACAGGAGGGAAGGGCCAGGAACACCGAAGAGGAACCCTAGAATAGGAGGATCGGGGCTGCTCTGTGCAAATCCACTACACAGAGGAGGCAAGTATAACATTATTATTATTTCTATAGAAAAAAAAACAAGACTTTACAATCACTTTAAGAACAGGTAACCCCCCTATATTTTAAAAACGTATTTTCAGGTATGGGCAATGCTGATACATCTCCTGTACCTGTACCATGTCCGCAGCCTCTAACAATATCCTGTACCATGTTCCCAGCCTCTAACCATCTCCTGCATCATGTCCGAAGCCTCTTGATATGTATTGCTGCTTCACCTCTAACCATCTCCTGTACCATGTCCACAGCCTCTAACCACCTCCTGAACCTGTACCATGTCCGCATCCTCTAACCATCTCCTGTACCTGTACCATGTCCCCAGCCTCTAACCATCTCCTGTACCTGTACCATGTCCGCAGCCTCTAACCATCTCATGTACCATGTCCGCATCCTCTAACCATCTCCTGCATCATCATGTCCACAGCCTCTTTATATGTATTACTGCTTCACCTCTAACCATCTCCTGTACCATGTCCACAGCCTCTAACCACCTCCTGAACCTGTACCATGTCCGCATCCTCTAACCATCTCCTGTACCTGTACCATGTCCGCAGCCTCTAACCATCTCCTGTACCTGTACCATGTCCACAGCCTCTAACCATCTCCTGTACCATGTCCACAGCCTCTAACCACCTCCTGAACTTGTACCATGTCCGCAGCCTCTAACCATCTCATGTACCATGTCCACATCCTCTAACCATCTCCTGCATCATCATGTCCACAGCCTCTTTATATGTATTACTGCTTCACCTCTAACCATCTCCTGTACCATGTCCACAGCCTCTAACCATCTCCTGTACCTGTAGCATGTCCGCATCCTCTAACCATCTCCTGTACCAGTACCATGTCCACAGCCTCTAACTACCTCCTGTACCTGTACCATGTCCGCAGCCTCTAACCATCTCCTGTACCTATACCATGTACGCAGCCTCTAACAATCTCCTGTACCTGTACCATGTCCGCAGCCTCTAACCACCTCCTGTACCTGTACCATGTCTGCAGCCTCTAACCATCTCCTGTTCCTGTACCATGTCCGCAACCTCTAACCATCTCCTGTATCTGTGCCATGTACGCAGCCTCTAACCACCTGCTGTACCTGTATCATGTCCACAGCCTCTAACCACCTCCTGTACCATGTCCGCAGCCTCTAACCACCTCCTGTACCTGTACCATGTCTACAGCCTCTAACCATCTCTTGTACCTGTACCATGTTCACAGCCTCTACCCACCTCCTGAACCTATATCATAAAACAACACAAGGGAGTATGTTGGCACAGAAAATTGCACACTGTGATTAGTTATCTGGGGTCAGAAGCTAGAACAACATAAATCTTTGGGGTGCTTTTAAAAATGTTTCAACGGACAGAGCCCATACAAATATAAAATGTCCATATTACTGTTTCCTTAGGGCAGCTCCATGTGGAGATAAGAAGAGACTCTGTGGGAACATTAAAGGAAGAACACAGGTGCCTCTAAGTATAGTAGTATAGAAATGCTTTAATGGCACAAAGATAAAAATACTCACAAGAGGGATCGAGAGACAGGAGATTGTTAGAGGCTGCGGACATGGTACAGGTACAGGAGGTGGTTAGAGGCTGCGGACATGGTACAGGTTCAGGAGGTGGTTAGAGGCTGCGGACATGGTACAGGTTCAGGAGGTGGTTAGAGGCTGCGGACATGGTACAGGTTCAGGAGTTGGTTAGAGGCTGCGGACATGGTACAGGTTCAGGAGGTGGTTAGAGGCTGTGGACATGGTACAGATACAATAAAGGAAGAACACAGCCGCCTCTAAGTGTAGCAGTACGCATGCGGATCTGGGAAAGTGGCGTCATCCCTGCTGGCCACAGTGTCCCACAAGACCAAGAAGTGAAGGAATCCACCAGCGCTGTCTGCTCCAAGACCCTGGCAGATGCTACTGCTGACCACGGACCCCCTCCCAGGCTGCGTGGCCATTGGAATTAGTGTACTGTGATTTACACTGTAATGCCTGTCTCACAATACCTCTTGTGAGCATTTTTAATCTTTGTGCCATTAAAGCATCTCTATACTGCGCCTGTGTTGTTACTTTATTGTACCTGTACCATGTCCAAAGTCTCTAACCATCTCCTGTACCTGTACCATGTCCGCAGCTTCTAACCATCTCCTGTAACCGTACCATGTCCGCAGCCTCTAACCATCTCCTGTACCTGTACCATGTTCGCAGCCTCTTACCATCTCCTGTACCATGTCTGCAGCCTCTAACCATCTCCTGTACAATGTCTGCAGCCTCTAACCACCTCCTGTACCATGTCCGCAGCTTCTAACCATCTCCTGTACCTGTACCATGTCCGCAGCCTCTAACCATCTCCTGTACCATGTCTGCAACCTCTAACCATCTCCTGTACAATGTCCGCAGCCTCTAACCACCTCCTGTACCATGTCCCCAGCCTCTAACCATCTCCTGTACCTGTACCATGTCTGCAGCCTCTAACCATCTCCTGTACCTGTACAATGTCCGCAGCCTCTAACCATCTCCTGTACCCGTACCATGTCCCCAGCCTCTAACCATCTCCTGCATCATGTCCGCAGCCTCTTGATATGTATAACTGCTTCACCCCTAACCATCTCCTGGCCATGTCTGCAGCCTCTAACCACCTCCTGTACCTGAACCATGTCCGCAGCCTCTAACCACCCCCTGCACCATGTCCCCAGCCTCTACCCACCTTGTCACGTACCTGATGGTAGAGTCTGACTTATGCAGTAGGCAACCTCTCTTACGGCCCTGATTCCAGAACCCCTGGTAGAGTAGACAAGGAGCGCTGGAGCACAGGGAAGCACGAGGGCTGGATGGGACACAGGTGGTGGTATGAAGTTGTCCCGTAGTCTGTGCTAGGCTGAAGAGTAGTGGTGCAGGCTGGGTCGTTAACTCAGAGCGGTACAGAAAGAGCAGGCAATTGGATGGTTGGGTGCAGGCAGGGTCGTTAACAGGCAGGTGAGGTACAGAAGGAGCAGGCAATTGGATGGTCGGGTGCAGGCAGGGTCGTTAACAGGCAGGCAGGTGAGGAACAGAAGGAGCAGGCAGTAGGGTGGTCATAGACAAGCCGGGGGTCGGTGCAGGCAGAGTTCAAGCAGACGTGGGTTCAGGCCGGGTCACAGGAAGCTCAGAACGGGTAGCTCAGGAACACAGTACCGCTGTAGAACAGACAGCACTTGTTTCCTGGGCTGTCTTGCTTAAATGGCCGCCATTAGCGCGCACGGGCGCTCACATGCGCCCATGAACGCGCAACAGAGCGTGCACGGGAGCCGGAACGGCCAGGCAAGTTATTTCCCTTAACATTGCCCCCCCAAGGGGCAGCCTCTGGATACCCAGCCGGGCCCTTAAGTCAGGGTGTCTTCTCCAGAATCGTTTAACAAGCTCTTTAGCATGGATATGGTCTTCGGGCTCCTATGAACTCTCTTCTGGTCCGTACCCCTTCCACTTGATCAGGAACTGAGTAATTCCTTGCTTCTTCCTACAATCGAGGATGGCTTCCACCTCAAATTCCTCTTCACCGTCCACAAGGATCGGCTCAGGTGGGGTCATCCTCCGGCCCGGAAAAGGATCCTGTGTCACGGGCTTCAGCAGAGTAACATGGAACACGGGGTGGACCTGATGGGATGGTGGCAGATCCAACTCATATGCCACCCTGTTAATCTTCCTCTTCACGGGGAACGGACCGATGAATCTGGGACCCAGTTTATTTGATGGGCAAGACAGCCTCAGGTTCTTTGTGGCTAACCAGACTTGGTCACCAGGTTGTAAGACCAGTTCCCCACATTTCCTCTTGTCAAAGGCCCTCTTATAGTGTTCTTGTGCCCGGGACAGTGTTTCCTGTAGCAATTTATTGTTCCTTTCAAGGAATTCTGTTGTCTTCTGCACCGCACTTTCTGGGATTAAGTTGGGTATAAATGTAGGGTGATAGCCAAGGTTCACCCAAAATGGAGATTGCTTGGTCGCTGAGTGTACAGTATTATTGTAGGCGAACTCAGCTATTGAAAAAGAAGAATAGCAATGAAGATATTGCTCTAAGGTCTGGTTAGTCCTTTCTGTCTGACCATTCATTTGGGGATGGTATGCTGATGAAAAGCTAATTCGATTCCCAAGATGGTACATTAGGCTTTCCAAACCTGGGACGTGAACTGTACCCCACGGTCTGAGACTATATTGACAGGGATTCCGTGCAGACAAACAATTTCCCTGATAAAGGTTTCTGCAGTTTCCGCCCTTCATGGGGATAAAGTGCGCCATTTTAGTGACAGGGTCCCCTTCATGGGGATAAAGTGCGCCATTTTAGTGAGGCTGTCCACCACTACAGAGATGGAAGTGTACCCTTTGGATGGAGGTAACTCTACGGTGAAGTCCATCGAAATGTGGGACCAAGGGCGCTCCGGAATGGGCAGCGGTTTCAACAGACCCCAAGCTTTAGCCTGGCTGGTCTTATTTCGGGCACAGATGGGACAGGCGCCGACATATTCCCTGCAGTCCTTGTCGGCAGAGGGCCACCAAAAGAAGCGCGATAGCAAAATGTCCTGCGAGCTTGTGGTCATGGTTAAGCTCCAGTACCGAGAGGCGTAGTCCACGGTCTGAGACTATATTGACAGGGATTCCGTGCAGGGAATGTGGGACAAATAACTTGTCCCGGTACCACCACAGTCCGTCCTTTATTATCAGCCTAGGGTCTGGAGGCGTAGTGACTTTGGCCAAGGACCATCTGATCTGGGTCAGTAAGTCCTCTTGAGCAACAAGAAATGCTGTGGAGAGAGAATAGTGTCTGGTGGTGTCAATTCCCCTGATCCGCTGAACATTCTGGATAAGGCGTCAGACTTTGTGTTCTTTGACCCAGGCCTGTAGGTGATGTGCAGTTGAAAGCGGGAGAAGAACAAAGCCCAACGTGCCTGACGGGGTCTAAGCCTTTTGGCCGTGCGCAGATATTCAAGATTTTTGTGATCCGTGAATACCACATCAGGGTGTGTAGCTCCCTCCAATAGATATCGCCAATCTTCCAAGGCAGACTTGATAGCTAGGAGTTCCCGGTCACCAACATCATAATTCTCCTCCGGTGGGGAGAGCTTACAAGAAAAGAAGGCGATAGGGTGGAGGGAAGCCTTTGGGCCTTGTCTCTGGGAGAGGACTGCTCCTACTGTGGTCTCTGAGGCATCCACCTCCAGGGTGTAGGGTAAGGCAGAATCTGGATGCCTTAAGATAGGTGCGGAGGTAAACAGCCGCTTAAGTTTTAGGAAGGCTTCTTGGGCTTCGGAGGTCCAGTGGAAGCGGGTGTTTTGCTTGGTGAGCTGGGTGATTGGTGCAATCACCGCAGAGAACCCCTTAACGAACTTCCTATAGAAGTTGGCGAAGCCTATAAATCGTTGGACCCCTTTTCTGTCTACGGGAGCTGGCCAGTCCAAGATGGCGGACACTTTTTGTGGGTCCATCGTGATTCCCGTAACTGAGATGATCAGACCCAGGAACGGAATGCTGGCGCACTCGAATGCACACTTTTCTGCTTTAGAATAAAGTCTGTGTTGTCAGAGGCGCTGCAACACACATTTGACATGCCTGCGGTGTTCCTCCAATGTAGCTGAAAAAATGAGGATGTCGTCCAGGTAGATGATGACAAATTGATCCAAGTAATCCCGGAAAATATCGTTCACCAGGTGTTGAAAGGTGGCCGGGGCGTTACAGAGCCCAAAGGGCATTACAAGGTATTCAAAGTGGCCGAACCGTGTTCGGAAGGCCGTTTTCCACTCGTCACCCTCCCGAATGCGAAGGAGATTGTAAGCCCTGCAAAGATCCAACTTGGTGAAAACTGTAGCTGACCCGAGCCTTTGGAACAGTTCTCGGACCAGAGGTAGGGAGTAGCGATTTTGACTGTGACCTTGTTGAGGTCTCTGTAATCAATGCAGGGGCGTAAGGAGTGGTCTTTTTTTTCCACAAAGAAAATCTCTGCACTTGCCGGAGAAGTAGAAGGCCGGATGAATCCCTTTGCGAGATTCTCATCCAGGTAGTCCTTTAGAGCTTTCTGCTCTACTTCTGAGAGCGGGTAGATCCTGCCAAATGGTATCTCAGCATCAGGTAACAACTCTGTCGGGCAGTCATATGGCCTGTGGGGTGGAAGTTCATCTGCCCCTTTCTTACTGAACATGTCAAGAAATTCATGATAGACAGAGGGAACTGCGATACGGGTTTCCGGATCTGGGTCAACGATTAGGCACAACATAGTAGGAAGGACTCCAGACCCTAACTGCTGACAATGGTGCTGACAGACGAAAACAAGACTTCTCCAGTAGACCAGTTGATAATGGGGCAATGCGCCCGGAGCCATGGCAGTCCCAAGATGATGGGAAACAGTGGAGAAGCAATAATATCCAACCGGAGATATTCCCTGTGGCCATTGGTTGTCTGGGCAAACAGAGGGGCGGTCCCATGGGTGACAGCACCCGATTTAATGGTGGTTCCATCCGCCAGGCGGATGACCATCTGGTGAGTCTTGGGTCGAAGCTGGATGTGGTGCTGGGCTGCAAATGTAGAGTCCAGAAAGCAGCTGCTTGCTCCCGAATCAATGATGGCAGGGACCTGCACGCTCCCGCTGGGGAGCCATAGAGATACAGGCACAACCAGGTAAGTTGTCATATTGGGCACAGACAGGACTTCTCCCTGGATGGTGCGGTGCCCCTGGTCCTGTTTGGCCGGGCAGGACTTGACAAGGTGTCCCGGACCTCCGCAGTAGAGACAGAGGTTAAAGGTCAGATGCCTCCATCTCTCCTCTGGGGAAAGTGTGGGTCGTGAAAGTCCAGGCCCTGATGAGTCTCGGAAGGTAGGTCCTGGGGGACTGGACCCTCTGTGTGCCATCCTGGCAAATCCCATGGACCTTTCCGCCCTGTGTTCCCACAGGCGGCAGTCAATCTGTATAGACAAGTTAGTCAAGGCGTTCAGGGATCGGGGGGCACCCACACGGGCCAACTCATCCTTTAGTGGCTCTGAGAGACCCCGCCTGAGTTGATGGCAGAGTGCCGCTTCATCCCTGGCCGTATCGGCACTCCAGCTCCGAAACTCCTCCACATAGTCCTCCGCCATATGATGGCCCTGCTGGAGTGTGTGGAGGGTGGCCTCCGCAGTAGCAGTCTGGTGGGGGTCCCCACAGAGCCGGGCCATAGCCTGGAAGAAAAGGGTGAGGTTGTGGTTTCTGGTGCCCGTTGCTCCAATAGCTGGTGGGCCCAGACCTGGGGGTCATCGCGTAGCAAGGAGATGACCATCCCCACCTTGGTGGAATCCAGGGAAAAGGTGCGTGGTTGCAGGGCAAAATAGAGCTCACTTCCTACGGTCTCCTATAAACCGTTCGGGCAGAGGCACCTCGGGCTCAGTGGGCAGGGTTACTATGGTGCTGGCAGCTGGCATGGAAAGCTCCAGGACCCTGTTTTCCAAGTGGGTGTACCCACTCTGCAAGTCCTTCACCGCTTGAGTGAGCCCTGTGAGATGCAGGCTTAGGTCATCCATCCGAGAGGGCCACTGCGCAGACTCGGACTGGCTGTCCGTTGCTGTCGCGTGCCTGGTGGTAGAGTCTGACTTATGCAGTAGGCAACCTCTCTTATGGCCCTGGTTCCAGAAGAGTAGACAAGGAGCGCTGGAGCAAAGGGGAGCACGAGGGCTGGGTGGGACGTGGTTGTGGTATGAAGTTGTCCCGTAGTCCGTGCTAGGCTGAAGAGTAGTGGTGCAGGCCGGGTCGTTAACTTGCGGTCAGAGCAGCATAGAAGGAGCAGGCAATTGGATGGTCGGGAGCAGGCAGGGTCATTAACAGGCAGGCAGGTGAGGTACAGAAGGAGCAGGCAGTAGGGTGGTCGTAGACAAGCCGGGGGTCGGTGCGGGCAGAGTTCAAGCAGACATGGGTTCAGGCCGGGTCACAGGTAACAGGAAGCTCAGAACGGGTAGCTCAGGAACACAGCAATGCTGTAGAATGGACAGCACTTGCTTCCTGGGCTGTGCTGCTTAAATGGCCGCCATTAGCTCCATTAGTGCGCACAGGCGCGGTAGCGCGCACGGGAGCCGGAACGGCCAGGGAAGCTATTTCCCCTAACACACCTCCTGTACCATGTCTGCAGCCCCCAACCATCTCCCATAAAAAAAGAGCAGGGAGGGCGAGGTGCCAACGAAGTGTAGTATTATATGGTAAACATTTAACGCAGAAGATAAAAAAGACTTTCAAGACGTAAGAAAAGTTAATGCCTATCATATGATCAGTACTGGCAGCTCCTATGCCACCCCACAGACTCCACATGCAGTCCTATGGTTGGTGGGGATGTACGCCCCGTGGATGGCTGCATCTGTGTCCAGGGGTAGCAGGAGACTCCGCACTCACCAGCATAGAATTCAGATGTGGAAGTGACGTCACCGGAAGGGGGCAGAAGTGAGGTCAGTCAAAGAGGCAGGCTATGCTGCATCCTCTGTGCCTCAAATGCTGCTCGGCATTTAAGGGGTTAATTGCTTTCACGTTCTATGCAGGCTGGAACTTGAGTGAAGAATCTCCTCCTATATTAGGACACGGCCAATCAGACACAAGGTCAAAGTTTATGCCGGACTAGCAGCCCCTCCCATGTCAGTCTTGCAGCTTGAGAGAAGGAGCAGAAGAAATCATGTGACTGCGATATCTGGCTACATGGAAGAGGTATGCAGACACTTTATTAAAAAAAAAAAAACACATTGCCAATATAAAGAGCCTAAAATTAAAAGAGATAATGCTAATTTAAATTTCTGACTTTACAACCACTTTGAGCACTCATGTGGCGAATGTTTATTTTAAATGTTTTTAAAGTGTTTGTATTTTTTGAGTTTCGTGGGATAATGGGTTAATAAAGCTTTGCTTTTTTATTTATATTTTAAGTTGTTTTGTATATTTTTGTATATTGAAATTCAGATTTTTTTGGGGGGAGTAGTGCCCAATAAGGATGGGGTTTATGTTTGGATCGAATGTAAGTTCGATCCGGACATCCCCTGTTCGCTAGTTCGGGTTTCCCCGAACATTATGAGGCGTTCGCGGCAACTTCGCGCACCCCATAATGTTTTAAAATGGCGGCAGGATACTGCCCGCTGATTGGCCAAAGTATGCACATGACCTGCATGCTTTGGCCAATCAGCGAGCGGCCTGCTGTGAGAGCTTTGATTGGCTAAAGGCAGGATGCCTTTAGCCAATCACTGCACAGCAGTCTCAATCCCCACATTATAAAGCCGCTCGTACAGCGGCTCTATGATAGTGTGTGTTGGCGCTGCTTGTAGTTAGAGAGCGTAGGTTCCTGTATCAGGCAGTTTAGATAGCTAGCTTGAAAAAAACTGTAAAAAAACAGAAAAAATCACAGAAAATAGATAGCTAACTAGATAGATAGTTAGATATCTAAAATATATCTGTCAGTTAGTGCAGACAGGTTAGTGTTCCAGTCTCTGGCAAGTATCAAATGGGGATTAATGGCGATGAATTGACCAGCATATAAATTGCTTTGGTCCACAATAGATCTATAGAGATCTTCCGTGAAATACAGGGAATAAAAATCAATGGCCGTAAAATCAGCTGTATTCACCGTGATTCCGGGTTGGGCAGTGAATGGGGGAAGTACGGGCGCTGCATCAGTGGTGGGTTGCCAATCAGGGTTTGCAAGCGCGTCAGGAAGGACACTATGGGTTCTGCGGGCCTGTGTTCATCTTCTTCGTGGCTGCGGGGCATTACTCGTGCTAGCAACACCAGCTTGTACTGCACTTATGGGACTGGCCACGTCACAACGTGATACTGCAGTGCTGGTTCGTCTACGTCCAGTTGGTACTAGGCTGCTGGTGCTTGCCAGGTCACCAGAATGGGTAGCGGCGCTAGTATTGGCTCTCTGCTGCATACGAGAGCCCTGTGGTTCTTGCACCTCAGCGACAGCAGAACGGGGTCTGGTACGCCTAGCTCTAGCAGGGACCACAACTCCGTTGTCAGAGCTATCTGACAGGGTGCTGCTGCTGTCTACAGGTTCATATGCTGAGCCTGATTCTGACAGTGAGTCTTCCCCATCGCTCTCATCTGTCAAACTCAGCATATTGTAGGCCTCTTCGATTGTGTACGTGCGGCCAGACATTTTGGACTTTCTAAATTTGAAACGTACACTAGCGTGACTCACAGGCAAAAGAACGCACCTGGTTGTCAGAGCCTGCTTCAAATTGCTACCAAAATCACTGTCAGAATTTGCAGGGATTGGGCGTGATCTCTGCGAATGCTGCAGATATGTGTTCTGTGTTTTGTAAGTGACAGCGATCTATTGATCCTGCACTTGGGTGGGCTGAGCTGGTCTGGGCGGAGGGGCTAAACGCAGGTGCTAGCAGTTATCTGGGATGATCCCACTAACACTGCTTTTTTTAGAATACTAAACTAGTGGGGACGCTAATATATATCTGATCAGATCGCAGATATTGATCTGATCGGATACTACAATAATATCTAACACCTACATAATGTTTGTGTGTGCGTGTCAGAGTACCTCGCTAACTGGACCTGCCTGGCGTTTACGCTGACCCTAACGCACACTAAAACCTAACTGGGGTCACCGCTGAGCGATCGGGGGATAAAACCTATAAAAGGTAAATAAAATAATATACGGCGGGTAATCTGAAAAAAAAAACAACTATCTAGCTAGCTAGCGTCACCCGTGACACTTATACGGTGATCACAGGTGACGGGGCAATCAAGGGGTTAAAAACTTTATTGGGGGGGGCAAGGGGGGTATTTTCACCTAACTAGGCCTACTACTAACCTACCCTAACACTGATTAGTGTCACAAAGGTCACAAGTACAGCGATCGGTAAAAATCAGATCGCTGCACTATATGACACTGTGACAGGGGGTGACAGGGAGTGAAAGGGTTAACTGGGGGCACTCAGGGGGCGGTAAAGGGGTTAAATGTGCCTATGTGTCCTGGTGTCAGTGTTCTGTTTGTGCAACTCATGTTTCTGATGCTCCTTCTTCCTCGCTGAAACCGAAAAGGGCTTCAGGGAGGAAGTGGAGCTTACTTCCTCTGCCTCTGTTTATATTACAGAGGCAGAGGAGCCTTATCATTGGCAGGACCGATCGGAAGGGCCAGGCCAAAAATCATTGGCCTGGCCCTGTAGATTGATTGGCCCTATGTCGAATGGCCTTGTAGCGTCTGTGCCTGGAGCGCGCGCGCCCTAGGCTCGTGATCGTGGCCGACCGTCATATGACGACAATTTGCCTAATGGAGCCACCTTATCGCCGTCAACCTGCGGTTGGCGGTCGGCAAGTGGATAAAAATATATACAGCCTGATATATATATATATATATATATATACACAAACACACACAGTGGAGTGTGCACTATATATCGATGCATTTGGGGGTGTAAGGTATATAGCACACTACTTGGCGTGTTGTCTTCAAATATATACAGTCTAGTGTATACAGATATACACGCAGTGTATTGAGAGTAAACTATATATCGGTGCATTCTAGGGTGTACGGTATATAGTACAGTGTAGTGTGGTGCAAAAAAAAAAACATCATGTCAGGAAAGCCTCAAAGGAGAGGCAGACGCTCCCAGGCCACTAAAAGAGGGCAAGCAGCTTCTGTGTCTTCAGTGAAAGGTGGCGGACGTGGTGCATCCTCTGCAGGCGGGTCACGCTTGTCCTTTTTTTCTGCTTTTGGACGTGCTATTGAGCCACAACATGCAGAAGAGTTGGTGGAGTGGATAACAAAGCCGTCCTCATCCTCCTCATCCTCTGTCACCCAGGCTCGTACAAGTTTGCTTTCCAACGCATCTGGCAAAGTGGCCTATTCCACTGGATCCTTGTCCACAGTTACTCCTTCTGTAGCCCCACCATCATGCACAGAGGAGTCATCTGGGTTGTTCGACCATAGTGTCGGTTACATGCTCATGGAGGATGCGCAGCAGTTTGAATGCTCCGATGTTGGTTCCCAGGTTGAGGAAGGGAGTAACGTGAGCCTAGAGACAGGGGGTGCCACAAAAGGACTAGAAACTAGCAGTCATGTTCCCCCAGCTGCAGCATACTGCCAAGTTTGCTCCAGTGACGAGGAGGGGGGGGGGGGATGAGGACACGGACCGTACTTGGGTGCCTGAGAGAAGAGAGGAGGAAATTGAGCAGGAGGCCCAACTCCAACAAGGCAGGATGTCCTCCAGGGGCCAGCTTAAGGACAGCCACCCAATTGCATCAGCCCACAGAGCTCCACAGTTGCAGGGTGCTGCTGCCTCCCCGCCGACTTCCAAAATTTCTTTGGTGTGGGCATTATTCAGCACATGTGCAGTAGATCACACTGTTGCCATTTGCAATCTATGTCTGAAGCGTGTCAAGCGCGGCCAGGACTCCAGCCGCTTGGGCACTACTGTCTTGACAAGACATATGACGACCAGTCATGCAGTCCATTGGCAAGAGTACCTGAAGAACCCACAGCAGAAAACAAGATCTCAACCCCTACTATACCTGCAGTCCTCTCCAAAACCTGCACTGAGAGGAATGAAGGTGTAGCAATGTGTGCCACAAGTTCTTGCAGCCAGCAATCTGCTAGCAGTACACCACAAGGTGAAATCAGCAGGCAAATATCACTATCCCAATTGTTGCACAACCGTAAAAAGAAATACAGTCCCAGCCATCCACATGCTCAGCGTCTTAATGTTAGCTTGGCCAAATTGCTAGCACTCCAACTGCTACCTTTTCAGCTGGTAGACTCTGCGCCCTTTCATGAGTTTGTGGAATGTGCTGTCCCACAGTGGCATGTTCCCAAAAGAGATTTCTTTTCACGTAAGGGCATTCCAGCTCTCTACCGTCATGTGGAAGGCAATGTTTTGGCCTCGTTGAACAGTGCGGTCAGCAGCAGGGTTCATATTACCGTTGACTCATGGTACGGCAGGCATGGTCAGGGACGTTACCTTTCCTTCACGGCGCACTGGGTAACTCTGTTGGCAGCTGGGAAGGATGCAGTACAGGGTTCCGTTTTGGAAACAGTTCCACCACCATGCCTCCAAAAAGCTGGTGGTGATTTTTCCACATCTGCCTCCTGCTCCACCCCCTGCTCTTCTTCTAGCTCTGTGGCCTCTTCTACAGAATTGTCCTCTGAACCTGTAGTGCTCCCTAAGCGTTCAAGGGGCTATGCAAGCAGTTAGGCTAAAAGATGCCATGCGGTGCTTGAGTTAGTCTGTCTTGGGGACAGGAGCCACACTGGGGAAGAGATTCTTTAAGCTCTGCGAGGACAGGCTCAGAGGTGGTTGACGCCACGGCAGCTTGAGCCAGGAATGGTTGTATGCGAATGGCACCAACCTTCTCTCTGCCCTCCGACTGGGACAATTGACACATGTTCCATGCTTGGCACACGTCTTGAATTTGGTGGTGCAGCGTTTCTTGACCAGGTACCCAGGCTTACCAGATATCCTGAGGCAGGCCAGAAAAGTCGGTGGTCATTTCCGCCGATCATACAATGCCAGTGCTCGGCTGGTTGACATCCAGCAGGAATTCAACCTGCCCAACAACCGCCTCATCTGTCACATGCCCACCAGGTGGAACTCAACATTGGCAATGCTGCAGCAACTCCACGCACAGCAGAAGGCCATCAATGAGTATCTCTGTGAGCATGGCACCAGGACAGGTTCAGGGGAGCTTGGCTTTTTTTCGCCACGTCAGTGGCTAATGATCAAGGATGCATGCACTGTCCTGTCACCATTTGAGGAGGCCACAAGGATGGTGAGCAGAGACAATGCATGCATCAGTGACACTGTCCCACTAATATTCCTTCTGGAGCACACGCTTCGTGGAATCATGGACAGGGCACTTGAGGCAGAACAGAGGGAGGAAGAGGAGGACTTCCTTTCCTCTCAAGGCCCCCTTTATGCAGAGAGCATTCCTGCAGAGCCGCCAAACGCACGGGAGGAGTCAGCATGGATTTGGAGTATAATACGCAGCAGTCTTCAAGGGACCATGGCTTTCAGGCCCCAGAAACCCAAGGAGTTGTACGTGGCTGGGAGGAGGGAGTTCCTGATAATGTCATCCTCAGTGACCCAGAGGACACTCATGCCTCCTCAAACTTACGCTGCATGGGCTCTCTGATTCTGAAAAGCCTGCGAAAAGACCCTAGGATTCGTGGTATCAAGGAGAGGGATCATTACTGGCTGGCAACCCTTCTTGATCCACGTTACAAGGGTAAAGTTGCAGAACTCATCCTGCCTGCACAGAGGGTGCAGAGGATGAAACATCTTCAGGATACCTTGAAGAAAAATTTGTGCAATGCCTTTCCAGGCCCTGGGAGTTTACCATGTCCTGCTGCTGGCCCTGGACAACGTGTTTCTGATGCTTCGGTCGTTCAGAGGCAGAGTGTTGGAGAAGGTGGCCAGCTGAGCGATGCCTTTAAAAAAAATTTCAGTCTTCAGCACCCAGGCCTGATAGGTTCAAGCAACCATTGTCAGCATCTGCATTATATGGTGCAGGAATATATAGGTGCAAGAGCAGACTTGGAGACCTTTCCAACTGAGCATCCACTTAGTTACTGGGTCTTGAGGATGGACCACTGGCCGGAACTTGCTCAATATGCAATTGAGCTACTGGCCTGTCCTGTATCCAGCGTGCTCTCTGAACGGACATTTAGTGCTGCTGGAGGGTTCGTAACAGATCAAAGAGTGTGCCTGTCCACAGACTCAGTTAATAGGCTCACATTCATTTTTATAAATCAGTCCTGGATCACCAGCTATCAAGCCCCTGATGCTGATGCAACTGATTAAATTTGCTAGGGATCTGGGATCCATTGATGACTGCCACTGCTCCTATTCCTCCTGTCCATAATCTAGAACTATATGTTGTATTTAGGGCACCACCAACACCCAAGGCCCAATTTTTCTGCACCTGATTTACAGGAGCATGCCATAACAATTTTTAAACTAATTGACAACTTCAGGCCCAGTTCCTCCGTCCAACAAGTGTAACTGCAAGGGGTTACAGTGCTCTGGCACCGCCAACACACAAGGCCCAATTTTTGGCCACCTGTTTGACTGGTGGCTTTCGTCACAATTTGAAAACTAACTAATTGACAACTTCAGGCCCAGTTCCTCCATCCAACAAGAGTAACTGCAAGGGGTTACAGTGTTCTGGCACCTCCAGCACACAAGGCCCAATTTTTGGCCATCTGTTTGACTGGAGGATTTTATCACAATATTTTAAGCAATTTAAAACAGCATGACCTGCGCAAATTTTTTTTTAAAAAATCACGTGCCTGTCCCCCCAAAATCCAAACCAGGCCCTTCAGGTCTGGTATGGTATTTAAGGGAAACCTGTGCCAAAATTTTGAAAAACATAACGTGCAGTTCCCCCTAAAATCCAAACCAGGCCCTTCTGGTATGGAATTTAAGGGGAACCCCACACCAAAATTAAAAAAAAAAAAGACGTGGGGTCCCCCCCAAAATCCAAACCAGGCCCTTCAGGTCTGGTATGGATTTTAAGGGGAACCCTGCGCCAAATTTGAAAAAAAATGGCGTGGGGTCCCCCCCAAAATCCAAAAGAGACCCTTATCTGAGCACGCAGCCCTGGCATGGCAGGAGGGGGTGGGGACAAGCTAGTGCCCCCCCACTTGGAACCATACCAGGCCACATGCCCTCAACATGGGGAGGATGCTTTCAGGTCCCCCCAAATCACCTTGCCCCCATGTTGATGGGGAGAAGGGCCTCATCCCCACAACCCTGGCCGGTGGTTGTGGGGGTCTGCGGGCAGGGGGCTTATCAGAATCTGGAAGCTCCCTTTAATAAGGGGGCCCCCAGATCCCGACCCCCCCCCATGTGAATAGGTTTGGGGTACTTTGTACCCCCACCCATTCACCAAAAAAGGAGTGTAGTGCAAAAAAAAACAATAGGCAGTTTTTGACAAGTCCATTATTTTGTATTATAGCTCTTTCTTCTTTCTTCCTCCATCTTCTCCTGGCCCACTCCTTCTGGTCTTCTTCTTCTTTTAGTCTTCTTGCTTCCTCTCTTCATCTTCAGTCTTCATCTTCTTTCTTCTTTCCCCGCCGCCGCTCTCTTAGCTGCTGCAGTGTGGCCCCTGCGCGTCTTGCCGAATGGGCGGTCTTCACAATGACAGTACTTTTATAAGAAGGGGCGGGGCCACCCAGTGATGTAACTGAGTGAACCTGCCCCTTCTGACGTCACCCATTTACGTCACGGGTGACCCCGCCCCTTTTTATAAATGAACTGTCATCGTGAAGACCAGCCATTCGGCAAGACGCACAGGGGCCAGACTGCAGCAGCGGAGAGCGTGGCGGCGGGGAAAGAAGACTAAAAGAAGAAGACCAGAAGAAGGACCAGGCCAGGAGAAGATGGAGGAATAAAGAAGAAAGAAGAAAAGAGCTTTAATACAAAATAAAGGACTTTATTAAAAACTGCCTAATGTTTTTTTTTTACACAACACTCCTTTTTTGGTGAACAGGTAGGGGTACCCCAAACCTGTTCACATGGGGGGGTCGGGATGTGGGGGCCCCCTTATTAAAGGGGGCTTCCAGATTCCGATAAGCCCCCCGGCCCGCAGACCCCCACAAGCACCGGCCAGGCTTGTGGGGAAGAGACTCTTGTCCCCATCAACATGGATACAAGGTGCTTTGAGGTGGGGGGGGCAGAGCCCCCCTCCCCCAAAGCACCCATACTTCCCAAGTTGAGGGCATGTAGCCTGGTACGGTTCAGGAGGGGGGGGGCGCTCGCTCGTCCCCCCCATCCTAACCGGCCAGGGCTGCATGCTCGGATAAGGGTTTAGTTTGGATTGTAAGTGGACCCCCACGTCAATTTTTTTTAAAATTTGGAGCGGAGTTCCCCTTAATATCCAAACCAGACCCGAAGAGCTTGGTTTGGACTGGGGGGGGGACCGCACGCACTTTTTTCCAGCGATTTTTTGTATATTGCCAGGAACCGGCAATAAATTACAGCCACAATTTTAAATGACAATTTTTCCTATGGAAATGTCACTTTGCTCTGGCTATGTTCTACACCTCACAGAGATGCGCCCTTTTACACACAGACTTAAGGACACCCCCCAGGCACAATATTTAAAGGAATTTTTCATTTTTTTTTTCACTTTAAGCATTATTAAAATCACTGCTCCTGAGAAAATTATCAATTTAAAAAGTTTTTTTTTCATTGATACCCCTAGGGCAGGACCCGGGTCCCCATACACTTTTTATAGCAATAACATTGCATATAAGCCTTTAAAATGAGCACTTTTGATTTTTCATGTTCGCGTCCCATAGACTTTAACGGTGTTTGGATGTTCGCCCAAACTTTTTGTCTGTTTGCATGCTCTGGTGCGAACCGAACCGGGGGGTGTTCGGCTCATCCCCAGTGCCCAAAGCTTTTTTCTCTGCTAGCAGTGTTATTAGCATTGAATATATACTGTACAATATATACACTTTATGATTGTTACACAAATACAGTTCAGAAAACAGATATACAAATCCTGTGTATCGATCTCTTTATCTTATTACTACATTGTTTCAAACCAAGACATGAAAAAACAATGAGGGCCAATTCACACTATATGAGGTGATGGATGTTTTACCCCATGGTAAAATGTTTGTCAGTGCAGGGACACACAGGAAACAATGGTTTTCTATGTATCCCATTCACAATGCAACACAGCCTAGCGGTTACACTGCAGTGTGCTGTGGCAAAATGCAGACCTGCTGCTTTTCATTTCAGTGCACCGGGCCGAACTGCACTGCAATATCGGGCAGCACAGCTCATCATACCACCCAACATTACAGTGCATGCAGTGTATGTTTTCTACACTTCAAATAAAGTTCTTACAAAAAAAGGAGCCGTGTGATGTGCTGAATCGCGCACCACACCGCCCCCTAGTGCAGCCGGCGATGCAGAGCAGCCAGAGCGGTAAATCCCTGCGGTGTGAATTCACCCTGAGGAGTTCCCCAGCTTTGTGTAGCTAAAGTTACTTGTAATCTTCTAAGCTTAGGGGGAACCAGTCTTGATTTCAAGACCTCATGCACACTGGATGTTAACAAAAGGTCAGTAGCTTTGTAGTGAGTTTTTCAGCTTTTTTCAACGTTATTGAACCAGCGTTTTTGAGCGTTTTTCAGCAGTAGCGTTTTTTAGGGTGTTTTTTTTTTCAATGCATCTAATATGTCCAAAAACGCCGGTGAGCTGTGTTTTTGGGCGTTTTTGAGCTTTTTAACAGTGGAAAAACTCCTCTCAGAATCCACTGGTCTTGTTTTTTTTTTACAACTCAAAAAGTCATAGCCCAAAACAGTTGATAACCTATGTGTGCATGGAGACATAGGAGAACATGGAGACATAGGATAACATGGACACATAGGATAACATGGACACATAGGAGAACATGGACACATAGGAGAACATGAACACATAGGAGAACATGAACACATAGGAGAACATGAACACATAGGAGAACACGGAGACATAGGAGAACATGGACACATAGGAGAACATGGACACATAGGATAACATGAACACATAGGATAACATGAACACATAGGATAACATGGAGACACAGGAGAACCTGAACATATAGGATAACATGCAGACATAGGATAACATGGACACATAGGGTAACATGGACACATAGGGTAACATGGAAACATAGGATAACATGGAGACATGGGATAACATGGAGACATAGGGTAACAAGAACACATAGGGTAACATGGACACATAGGATAACATAGACCCATAGGAGAACCTGAACATATAGGAGAACATGGACACATAGGAGAACATGGACACATAGGAGAACATGGACACATAGGAGAACATGGACACATAGGAGAACATGGACACATAGGAGAACATGGACACATAGGGTAACATGCACACATAGGATAACATGAACACATAGGGTAACATGAACACATAGGGTAACATGGACACATAGGATAATATGATGGGGAGTTCATTGACTGTAATAAAAAACATCTGCAACTAAAAACAGCTGCTGTAAAAACATCCAAAAACGTCCTGTGTGCATGAGGCCCAAAGTCAAGGTTTGCACGTAAACTTCAGCAACAATGATATTCACTGACATAGAATTATATTGCGGTGGGACGTGGTCTGGAGCTGCATGGAGTAGGGTGTGCTGAGTGAGAGCTCCGCTCGATCGTTCTCCTTCTATTATCCTGGGGCCACTATCCTTTTTGTCAGACACATCGGAGGCCATTGCTAAACTGGGGAAATTCTGCCATGAAGAACGCGGCCTGCCTGAAGAAGATGGCGCCTCCCTTCCCCCAGATGCTGAAGCGCCGGTCTCGGCAGAAACTACCAGAGTTCTGGAAGCTATCTCCCTCTGCCAGTCCACCCTCATGGCGCGGATTGAGGAGGTAAAGGTGGACATATCTTTGATATGCCAGGATGTCCATAACCTGAGGGAGAGAGTCACGGACTCGGAGCGTCGCATTAGCCGCATGGAAGATGATTTGCCGCCATTGCAGGGTCTACAGAGCGCCTACAACACCAACTGAATGCCGTCCTTGCCAAACAAGACGATATGGAGAACCCGCTACGCAGATGTAATCTCCGATTCGTGGGTCTTCCGGAGCGGGCGGAGGGCTCGGATCCCCCTACCTTCCTCGAGGGACTGCTCATTAAAACGTTCGGTCGGGAGGCCTTCTCCTCCTCATTCGTGGTGGAGCGTGCCCATCGTCTAGCTGCCCGGCACCCGCCCGCGGGCGCCCCGCCGCGCACCTTTATAGCAAAACTCCTCAATTATCGAGACCGTGACGCGGTCCTACGGCTCACCCGTGAAAAGGGCAACGTCCCCATTGGCAATGTTCACATTGCAGTGTTCCAGGACTTCTCAGCTGAGGTCCAGAAACGAGGAGCCCGCTTTGTGGAGGCCAAGCGCCAGCTTAGGATTCAACACCTTGCCTATGCCATGCTGTTTCCGGCAAGACTCCGGGTGATATGTGACGGCAAGGCAAAATTCTTTGAGGAACCCGAAGCCGTTCTCTCCTGGCTGGAGCATCGTGACCTGGCAGGCCCTGCCCCGGCCTAGCATCTCTCCTTCCTGATTCCCCTGGGAGTATCCTGACTGCTTCAAGTGCATATGTGCCTCCTTCCATACATCTACCCTGTTTGCCTTGCACGAATATCACTGAACTGTGAGTGACCTGCATCTGCAAACTCCTGTTACTCCTACACTCTGCAGGCTTACAAGGAACACGAACCCCTCTTACCTGCCGCGGCCTTCCACTACCCCTTCTCATCCCTGAACACCTTGTCTATCGAGCGGCTCACCAGCACCCCAGACTGTCACCTTTGCTGTAAGTACTGTACTGAGCAAGGGCTGTGCACTTTACAGCAATTGTACGTCCCCCGACCCCCTTGGGTCACATTGACACTAAATGCTAAGACCTCAAAGTTGGTTTCCCTGGTCAGCTCATGCCCCCCAAAGTTTGGAGGATCGCAGCCTGCTGTACTCGCTGGGCTGGCTCAGAGTAGTTTTGTTTTATTTGTTACAGTTCAACATTACAAATGACTTCTTGCTGACATGCTGCCGGTTTCCTTTTTTGCTGCTGCTATATCATACTTCCCTCTGGATTGACATCTCTCCCCAATATTGGCCTCCCCCCTTAATGCTGGCCATTACTTGGTGCCTGATGTCTTTGAGTGGGAACAAGCCACTATGGACTATAACTGTGGCATTTATGTCAAATTTGGTTTTCTTTATTTACAATGCCCTGGTTGTCCTTTTTCTACCTTTAACTTTTTTTTCTTTTCTGCTGTTTAAATATGACACCAGTACTCTGGTGTTTTTGTATTGCTTGGCACTCCCTGTGGGTCCGACTGCATCCTACTATTTCCTCCCCCCTAATTTGCAATGGCGTCCCTTACTCTTGTGACGTGGAATGTCCGAGGCCTGGTTGCCAGACCCAAGCGTTCTGCGGTCCTCTCACACCTGCGAGCTGATATTTCAGTTCTGCTAGAGACTCACTTAATGGGACAAGCACAACTGGCCCTTAAGAGGCCCTGGGTCGGTTGGTTGTACCAGGCCCCCTTCACGTCCAACTCCAGGGGTGTTGCATTTCTCATTGCTAAAACTGTGCGTTTTCAGCTACATGATTTGCAGTCGGACCCGCAGGGTCGCTTTATATTTCTTCATGCCACTGTGAATGGGTTGGAGGTTCTCCTGTTGGCTTATTACATCCCCCCTCCATTTCAGTTTGGCCCGCTACAACAGGGGGTGGCCTTTATGGCCCGTCACCCTGCGGTCTGGATGGGGGATTTCAATATGGTCATCAATCCCCTGGTCGATAGGCGAGGCCCCCGCACCACCTCCTCTGGTCTGCCTTCCACCACCAGATTTGGTAGGTTTCTTACAGAGTTCTCTCTAATTGATACCTGGAGGCATAAATACCCTGACGAGTCACGGTTTTCTTGTTTCACTCCAGCCCACTCCACCATGTCCCGTATTGATCTGATCCTCGCTACCCCCACCCTCGATGTGGGATTCGGTGCTAGGATATTGTCTGACCATTCCCCATATTGGGTTACTCTCCATTTGCCTACCCCCCCTGCGGTGCGGGTCTGGAGACTGAATCCGTTTTGGCTCTCCGTCCTGGCCAACATGGGGGACATTGCAAAGGAGTGGACATACTTTTTCCGTATAAATGACGGTTCGGCCCCGGTCGGCTCCGTCTGGGAGGCCTTTAAGATCCATGCCCGCATGCATCTTTCGGCATGAATAAACAGACACAAGGCCTCGTCCAGGCTGGTGCTCCAGCAGGCGGGGGACCGGCTGGAGGAATATGAGCAAACCTTCCTTAGGGACCCCTCCCCTTCCAACGCAGCCTTGTTACGCTCCCAGACTAGACTTGATCAATTACATTTTGAGAAGGCCAACCGGGGTATCTTTTTTACCAAGCAGCGCGTATACGAGCATGGGGAATGTGCGGGCAAGTTACTCGCCTATATGGCCCACCTTGACAGCAAACCCCCCGTAGTGGTGGAACTTCAGTCCGCTGGGGGCCTGATTACTGACCCTGACTTGGTGGCTGCAGAGTTTAGATCCTTTTATGCTGATTTATATACGTCTACAACCAACTATGCCAGTGAGGAACTGACTGAGTTTCTTCAGGGCATTGAGTTCCCCCAGCTCTCCCCCACTCAGCGGGCAGTATTGGAGGCACCTATCACTACTGACTGTATAGAGACGTCCATGCTCTCTCTTCCCTCTTCCAAGGCCCCGGGGTCGGACGGACTCCCTATAGAGTTCTATAGGCAATTTGACGACATACTTGTCCCCAAATTTCGAGCGTTATACTCCCACATTTTTGACACCTCTACCCTTCCATGGGTGTAGCCCTGATTGTGCTAATACCCAAACCAGGCAAAGACCCTTTATACCCTGAATCCTATCGCCCAATCTCTCTGCTCCAACTAGATGTCAAGATACTTGCCAAAATTCTTGCCCTTCGCCTTAATAAAGTTATCCTAAGCTTAATCCACCCAGAAGAGACGGGGTTCATGCCCAACAAAAACACAGCCTTCAGCCTCAGGCGTCTATTCTTAAACCTCCAAGCACAACATGAGGACATAGGCTCCAGGGTGGTGGCCAGTCTCGACGCCGCAAAGGCGTTCGATTCAGTCGAATGGGACTATCTTTGGGAATGCTTGCGACGCTTCGGATCTGGTCCCAATTTTATTAAATGGCTTAAATTGCTGTACCAAGCCCCCACTGCCCGCATCCAGGTTAATGGCAAGCTTTCGGACCCCATTTCCCTTACTCGTGGGACTCGCCAGGGATGTCCCATCTCCCCACTCCTGTATGCTTTGGCCGTGGAACCATTGGCCATTGCGCTCAGGGCCCACCCTGGTGTTGGGGGCCTCCGTTCTGGTCCACTGATGGAGGTTGTCAGCTTGTACACTGACGACATGCTCCTCTATCTTGTGGACGCGGGCACCTCACTCCAGACCGCCCTGCAACTTATCAAACAATTTGGCACTTTCTCAGGTCTTCGCATAAATTGGAACAAATCACTGATCCTGCCGGTCGATGCTGGGGCTCCCTCATCCGATCAGGCCTCCCTGCCCCTCATTCGCGCTAGCCAGATTAAATACCTAGGTGTCCAGGTCTCCAGATCCCCCGCCGACTATGTAACCCTCAATCTTGAACCCCTCTTCGATATGCTCAAAGCTAAATCCCAAGTCTGGTCCCGATTGCTCCTCGGGGTGATGGGTCGGATTAACCTAGTAAAAATGATTCTTCTCCCAAAACTCCTCTGTATTTTTTGGCATACCCCAATGTGTATCCCACTCCGCCTCTTCAAAAAAATGGAATCCATTATTAATACCTTCATTTGGGGAACTTCACGCCACAAATTACCGTGGACTGCCCTGAAACGCCCAACCGACCTGGCATTGCACTTTCCGACTTGATGCTGTACTACATCGCCTCACAACTATCCCATTTTTTTTCACCTCCACCACACTGACAGGGAGAGGTACATCGCATTGGCATGTCCTCGGCCTTCCCACTTAGTGACTCACCCATTTCAACTTCTATTCCATGAAAATTGCAAGGGATCCCACCCAGGTAGTGGAGGCACTATGCTCTCGCATCATTGCGAGATCTGGCGACTTGCTGCACGACGAAGCGGGGCCCCTCCACTCCACTCTCACACACCTCTATGGGACTCCCGGCATCTCCCTCAGTTGTCCTCTGTCCCGGATCACGGGTGTGGACTGCCAGGGGCATTGTGTACCTTTCGCAGGTCATCGTAAATGGAACTGTAAAGACCTTCCAAGCCCTGAAGGACCAGTACTCCCTCCCCAATTTTATGTTTTTTCGCTATCTCCAACTCCGCCACGCTCTGCAGTCCCAATTCCGAGGGTCTGTCCCCCAGCTGGAGACGCTGCCTCTGGTTGATATCCTGCTGAGACAGGACTCCAAAAAGCTCATATCAGTATGCTACAACAGCCTCTTGATCCCCGGGGCTACCGTCCAGGCGCACCAGCTCAAATCTAGATGGGAGCCAGATCTGGGTGATATCGCGGAGGATGATTGGGAGGAGGCACTGGCGGTCTGTAAATTAGCATCTCCCAAACTATCTGATCGCCTCACGCACCTATATATCCTGCATAGGTCCTACATCACACCACATCGCATCCTTAAATACGACCCGAACTATAGACCTCTGTGCCCTAGATGTGCTGACCCTGAAAGCTCCTTTTTCCATCTCCTCTGGTCTTGCCCAGTCATCCAGGGATACTGGCTGCAGATCACCGGCTTCCTGCATGACAGAATGGGCTCCCCCTTAACACTCTGCCCGCGTCAATGCATCTTGGGGATCCTCTCCCTCCCAGAGGAGGACAAATACTTGAATATCTTTCTTCAGGAAACATTTTTCGCAAGGATGCAAATAGCTAGAATGTGGCTAAAAAGCTCCCCCCCCCCCCCCACGCTACAGCAATGGATCAGAGCGGTCAACGTTGTCCTTCCATACAAAAAAGTCCTCTATATGCATAGGGGTTGCCCCAAGAAATACCACAACATATGGGACAGGAGGCTGGAGGACTCCTCCACGTGTGAAGATGGCAATGCTTCCTACCCCAGTGGCAACCAAAGATTTAATTAATGCTTTTATGTACTATGAAAAGCTTTATTATGCATGTTCAACAATGTATCCTTATTGTAGTGCCTGTTGCACTGTTGCTCTATACTGGCATATCTCTGGTGGTTTTTATACTCAATAAAACCTTTTTTTGCAATTAAAAAGAATTATATTGCGGTTCATTAGGAATGATGTATTTCCTTACATCTGTGTTTAGGACTTTCCGAGATGTCAGCTCTTTCAGGAGGGCTTCAACGTCCATGTTCTCCAAGATGTAGGCCAGATCATCTTTGTAATACTCGTATATCCTCCTCACATCAGCTTCGGGATATGAAGACAGCTGATTGCAGAACCCTTTGATGTCATCTATAGAAACACAGAAAATACATTTACCGGCTTATGGATTCATCTCAGATCTCACATTTTCAGAAACTGGGGAAAAGGATTGTAAGCACGAATTCATGAAGGGTCTTTCTTGCCAGACCAATCTATTATCATTCTATGAGGAGGTGAGCTGACATCTAGATAAAGGAAGGCCGGTAGATGCGGTGTATCTGGATTTTGCAAAGGAATTTGATACAGTTCCCCATAAATTATTACTTTACAAACTAAGGTCTGTTGGCAGTGGCGGCCCATGCATTAAGGGCGCATGGGCACCGCCACCCCTATCCCTGCCACCACCCTCCTATCCATGCACCCGACCCCTTTCAGGATGCCGGACACATGGATTCCTATGGCGGGGGTGTTTTTTTTTAAGCACTTGATTAGAGCCAGAGGCTCTAATAGGCTTCAAAAAAGGATGGTCTTGGGGCGCAGAGAGTGCGCCCCGATCCCACCCAATTGTGTGACCATAGCAAATTAATTTTTGCTATTCTCACACTGCAGTGCCTCCCCACCAATCAGGAGGCAGGTTGATCGAGACCTGTTTCCTGATTGGCCAAAGTGGCAGGCGATCCTATTGGATGCCTAGTGGCACTTTGGCTGGGAAGGAAACATGAGGAGCGGACACCTCCGTCCACCGCGACTGCTGCTGCCCGCACAGTGGAGGAGAGTGGAGACACAGGAGGATCATCTCTCTCCACAGCCTGGTAAGTACCAGACCTCTCGCATGGGGGGAGATGGATGGGGGTGCATGCTGTCAGTGCCACAAGCCCTGCGGGAAAGGGGGGTAGGGAGGCTGTGTATACCCATCTGGTGATGCTGTAAATCCTATCTGGTGATGCTGGGCTGTATACTCCTGACACACTGGGTGGTATCTATAAGGGGTGGGGCTTATGAGAAATGGGAGGGGTCAAAAAAGAAGGGCAGGGTCTGGCACCCCCATCCCAAAATTTCACCAGTCACCACTGTCTGTTGGCATTGACCATAGGGTATGTACCTGGATAGAAAACTTGTTACAAAGGTGTGTCCAAAGGGTACCCCAAGGATCTATATCATAAATGATATAGAGGATGGGGTAAATGGCTCAATCTTAGTGTTTGCGGATGATACAAAGCTAAGCAGAACAATAACTTCACAACAAGATGTAGAAACCTTGCAGGAGGACGTTTATAAAATAATGGGGTGGGCAACTACATGGCAAATGAGGTTTAATGTTGAAAAACGTAAAGTAATGCATTTGGGTGCTAAAATATGAACTTAAGTTACTTGCTAGGGGGAGAACCTCTGGGGAAATCCAGGATGGAGAAAGATCTGGGGGGTCCTAGAAGAAGACAGACTGAGCAATAGCATGCAATGCCAAGTGGCAGAATACAAGGCTAGCAGAATATTAAATATGGGATGATGCCAATGAGAGCCGACAAAGCTTTCACAATGGCATCCCTCATCAAATATTTAATTTCAGTAAAGCTAGCAGAATATTATTGTGCATAAAAAGAGGGATATACTCCAGAGATAAAACTACAATTCTGCCACATCTGGAATATTCCATCCAATTCTGCTCACCAGTCCTCAGGATGGATGTGCTAGAGAGAGTTCAGAGAAGGGCAATAAAGCTAATAAAGGGACTGGAGGACCTCAGCAATGAGGAATGACGACAAGCATTAAACGTATTCTCTCTGGAGAGGAGATATGATAGTGATTTATAAATACCGTACTGGTGACCCTAGCTAAGGGAAAAAACTGGTAGGGAGGGAGGGAGTATAAAAAGACACGCGGCCATTCATGAAATTGGAAGAGAAGCAATTTAACCTTAAAGGGTTCTTTGCTGTCAGAGCGGTAAGGATGTGGAATTCCCTTCCACAAGCAGTGGTATCAGCAGGGAGCGTCAATAGTTTAACCACTTCAGCCCCAGAAGGATTTCACACTTTAGGACCAGAGCACTTTTTGCGATTTGGCACTGTGTCAGTTTAACTGACAATTGCGCGGTCGTGCGATGTTGTACCCAAACAAAATTTGCGTCCTTTTTTCCCCACAAATAGAGCTTTCTTTTGGTGGTATTTGATCACAGTTTCTTACTTTTTGCTAAAATACAAATCCAAAAAAAAAAAAGTTTTTTCATCAGTTTTGGCTGATTTATATTCTTCCTCATATTTTTGGTTAAAAAAATCGTATTGATTGGTTTGCACAAAATTTGCCACGTTTACAGATAATAAGAATTAATTTCTGGGGTTTTTATTTATTTATTTTTTTTACTAGTAACTGCAGCGATCTGCGATTTTTAGCGGTACTGCGATATTGCGGCGGACATGTCAGACCATTTTGACACTTTTTTGGGACCATTGGCATTTATACAGCGATCAGTGCTATAAAAATGCACTGATTACAATGTAAATGCTATTGGCAGTGAAGGGGTTAACCTGGAGGGGGCGATCTAAGGGTTAACTGTGTTCCCTGGGTGTGTTCTAACTGTATGGGGGCTGGGCTGGCAGGGGGAGGGGAGTGATCACAGCTTCCATATACAGGAAGCCTGTGATCACCGCCCTTCCCCCCCTCTGTCAGAACGGAGATCCATGTTTACATACACAGACCTCCGTTCTCTCACTGTGGAGACCCATCGCGGGTAGCTGATGAAGATTGAGTCCGCCCTACCCACTCCCTGCCCCCTCCCCGGATACAGTGAGCACGCAGGTGTGCCTCCGGCGGTGTGCACGCGCTCACAATACTAGTTATCGCGTTCCCCATCAGCTGACGGCGGTTCGCGATAACGAGCCACCTTACCGCCGGCAAGCTGTGGTGGGCGGTTGGCAAGTGGTTATAAAACCTATTAGATGGGCACCTTAAGGATCACAACATACAGGGATATGCGATTTACTACTGACAAACTCTCTCACACACACAGGTTGAAGTGGTGTCTTTATACAACCTTACCAACTATGTAACTATTTCTTTTATCTGTTAATCTTTGTCTTGTACTACTTTGTAATACTAAGGTACTGTTTTATCCACTTTAAGACCGAGCCTCTTTTTGGAGTTTGGTGGTTATCAGTTAAAAACAGTTTTTTTTGCTATAAAATAACTTAGAACCCCCAAACATTATATATATTTTTTTCTAAGACCCTAGAGAATAAAATGGCGACCATTGCAAAACTTTATGTAACACCGTATTTGCGCAGCGGTCTTACAAGCGCGATTTTTTTTGAAAAAAATTCAGTTTTTTTAGTTAAAAAATAAGACAACAGTAAAGTTAGGTCAATTTTTTTCCATATTGTGAAAGATGTTATGCTTCAAAATTGCGTCCGCTCGCGGAATGGCGACAAACTTTTCAACATAAAAATCTCCATTGGCGACGTTTAAAAAATTCTACAGGTTAGCATTTTTGCGTTATAGAGGAGGTCTAGGGCTAGAATTATTGCTCTCACTCTAACGATCGCTGCGTTACCTCACATGTGTGGTTTGCACACCGTTTTCATATGTGGGCGGGACTTACGTATGCGTTCGCTTCTGCGCGCGAGCTCGCAAGGACTGTGCGCTTTAAATTTTTATTTTTTTAATTATTTATTTTACTTTTTAATTTTTATTTTTACAACTTTCTTTTTTTTAAAAAAAATTTTGATCACTTTTTTTCCTATTACAAGAAATGTAAACATTCCTTGTAATAGAAAAAAGCATGCCAGGACCTCCAAAATATGAGATCTGGGGTCAAAAAGACCTCAGATCTCACATTTACCCTAAATTCATAAAAAAAAAAAAAAAAATGGCAGGGGGAAAAAAAAAAATGTCCCCTTTAAGAGCATTGGGCGGAAGTGATTTGTGACATAGCTTCCGCCCAGCCATGTTATGGAGCCGGGTGAACGACTTCAGCCCCTCACTCGGCTCACGGACACTGGGGGGGACGGACCCGATCATCTCCGCCGCTGCCGGCGGGTCCGGTAAGCGGCGGAGAGGACCGAAAAGCGGCGGGAGGGGGGGCACCTCTCCCGCTGCTGATAAAAGTGATCTCGTGGTGAATCCGCCGCTAAGACCACATTTATCTTGCAGGGAATCGCCTGCTGAAAAAAAAGATACCGGGGTTATGGTAGCTATCTGCTACCATAACAACGGTATTCCACTTCAAAGTACCGCCGTCAAACGACGTACAGCGGTCCGGAAGCCATAGAAAAAAAAGTCGTCCGCTAAGGGACGTTCTATTTACACCAGAATCGCCGCCTAAGTGGTGCTCTAGTGAAAATAGTCGTCGCCCTCTCCAC
>BLSH010418612.1:269513-280138 GCA_018402905.1 Glandirana rugosa | reverse complement strand
ATTTTTACCAAAGATAGGTAGCAGTATAAATTTTGGCCAAAATTTACAAAGAAAAATTACTAATTTGCAAAATTTTATGACCGAAACAAAGAAAAAGGCATTTTTTCACAAAATTTTCAATCTTTTTTTATTTATAGCACAAAAAATAAACCCCCCCTAGTGATTAAATACCACCAAAAGAAAGCTCTATTTGTGTGAAAAAAAGGACGCAAATTTCATATGGGTACCGTGTTGCATGACTGAGTAATTGTCATTCAAAGTGTGATAGCGCTGAAAGCTGAAAAATGGCCTGGACAGGAAGGGGGTTTTCGTGCCAGGTACTGATGTGGTTAAAAATAGTTTCTTTGGCTGAAGCTACACTTAACCTGTTCCTTACCGAGTCATGTTAAAATGACGTCCGCAGGAACCGCTCATCAATCCGGGCTGACGTCATATGACATTGGCCGCTTCTCGCCGCTACTGGGCCTGGGGGCCCGCAGAGTGGCAATCATGGATCGATCGTGTGCCGGGGGATGTGTCCCCCCCAATCAGGGTAAAGAGTAAATAAAATTGTCTCTACCACGTGACCGGCTGTGTCCAATCACAGCCGGTCACTACCGATCTCCACGTGCACGCCGCTAGTGCGCTCCCCCAGGGGCACGCAGCGCGGCGATCAGGGCTGAGGCTTGTTCCTCGGACAAAGCCCAGCTCCGATCAGTGTAAAGAGCCAATAGAATTGGCTCTTTACCACGTGACCGGCTGTGTCAATCACAGCCGGTCATGTGATGTAAACAAACTGCGGTAACGAGCTGTTACCGCGGTTCTCCCTGTCACACACCGATCATGTGTGACAGGGAGATTTCGGTAACAGCTTGTTACCGCCTACTGTACACCAAGCACACTGATCACCCCCCAATAAAGAGGACCTGTCACCACCCCATCAAAGTACCTGTCACAGCCCATCAGAGTACCTGTCACCTGTCCATCAGCGTACCTGTAACCTGTCCATCAAAGTTTCCGAGTGCCTGTCACCAGCCCATCTGAGTACCCGAGTACCTGTCACCATCCTATCTGAGTACCCGAGTACCTGTCACCATCCCATCAGAGTACCCGAGTACCTGTCACCAACCCATCAGAGTACCCGAGTGCCTGTCACCAACCCATCAAAGTACCCGAGTACCTGTCACCAGACCATCTGAGTACCTGTCACCAGACCATCAGAGTACCCGAGTACCTGTCACCAACCCATCTGAGTACCCAAGTACCTGTCACCAGACCATCAGAGTACCCGAGTACCTGTCACCATCCCATCAGAGTACCCGAGTACCTGTCACCAGACCATCAGAGTACCCGAATACCTGTCACCAGACCATCAGAGTACCCGAATACCTATCTGCAGCCCATTAGAGTATCCGAGTACCTATCTGCAGCCCATGCCTCATAGAATATACCTCGGGTGTTTGCTTTCCAAAATGGGGTCATTTTGTGGGTAATTCCACTGTCCTGGTGCTCCGGGGCCTTCAAAAGTGTGATAGGTATGAATGAAATTTTATGTGTAATTTATGCTCCTAGAACGCCTGATGGTGCTCCCTGCATGTTCAGCCTCTGTATGTGGCCAGGGTGTGAAAAAGTCTCACACATGTGGTATCGCCATACTCGAGACAAGTAGCAGAATATATTTTGGGTTGTAATTTTTGCTATGTACATGCTATATGTTAGAAATATCTTATAAATTGACCACTTTGTGTAAAAATAAAAGCGTTTTCATTTTCTTTCCACGTTTTTCGAAGACTTGTGAAAAAAAATGAACAATTCAAAATACTCATAATGCCTCATAGAATATACATTGGGGTGTTTGCTTTCCAAAATGGGGTCATTTTGTGGGTAATTCCATTGTCCTGGTGCTCCAGGGCCTTCAAAATTATAATAGGTCGTTAGGAAATTAGATGTGAAAATTCTGCTCCTAGAATGCATGACGGTGTTCCCTGCATGTTGGACCTTTCTATGTGGCCAGGCTGTGAAAAAGTCTCAGACATGTGGTATCGCCATACTCGGGTAGAGTAGCAGAATTTATTTTGGGGTGTAATTGGAAGTATGCATATGCTGTGTTTGAGAAATAACTTGTTGTTAGGACAATTTTGTGAAAAAAAAAGAAAATAATAATTTCTTAATTTTCCCAAGAATTGTGGGAAAAAAGTACAACTTCAAAAAACTCACCATGCCTCTTACTAAATACCTTGGAATGTCTACTTTTCAAAATGGGGTCATTTGGGGGGTATTTATACTTTCCTGACATCTCAGGGCCTCAAGAAATGAGATAGGCCATCAGTGCATTAGGTGTGATCAATTTTCAATGATTGGCACCATAGCTTGTAGACTCTATAACTTTCACACAGACCAAATAATATTTGGGTTAATTTTACCAAAGATAGGTAGCAGTATAGGTTTTGGCCCAAATTTATGAACAAAAATTACTTATTTGCAAAATTTTATCACAGAAACTAAAACAAAAGTGTTTTTTTTTCAAAATGTTCGCACTTTTTTCACTTATGTCGCAAAAAATAAAAAACCCAGAGATTCTTAAATACCACCAAAAGAAAGCTCTATTTGTGGGAAAAAATGATAAAAATTTTGTTTGGGTACAGTGTAGCATGAGAGAGTAATTGTCATTCAAAATGTGAGAGCGTTGAAAGCTGAAAATTGTTCTGGGCAGGAAGGGGGTATAAACGTCCTGTATTGAAGTGGTTAAAAAATTTACCTGTTCTGACTTACATAAAGATTCAACTTAAGAACAAACCTACAGTCCCTATCTTGTTTGTAACCCGGGGACTGCCTGTACTTGCAAATAAGCCTTCAAATTTGACACTTTTGATTTTTCTCGTTTGGTTCCCTTAGACTTCAATGGGGTTCAATATTCAGTTATGAACTTTCCCAATGTTCAAAGTTCTGGTGCGAACCAAACAGGGGGTCGCTCAGCTGGAGTTAGGTAAATGTAACACTGACATGCAAATAAAAATGAATGGTTCACACATTGATGCAATCACCAATGTAAAACCAGCTTTTAGATGCAAAACCAGCTTTAATATAATAAGTGGAGGATTTACAACATATAGTCTTGCCTGTCCATCTCCCACTCCAACGTGCTTCACCCCATAAAGAGCTTAATCATGGACATACGAAAATGATGGTCATAGTCACCAGACCCTGTGTGTGAAAATTTTTTTATCCCAAATTCAACTAATGCCCAAGTCCAAATACCTACCCACCATTTAAAGGAAGACATACAGATCAACTGACAGATAGATAGATAATACACAATACAGGAAGGGTAGCCATAGTGATACCATGAAATCTCCTTTCACTTTCAACCCACATAGCGTAAAGAGGAAATAGAAGAATGTCTCAGTCCTGCTCAGGCAGAGGTGGCAAATAGGTCTTTAAAGTGCTGTTAAACCCACAACAGTAAAATCTGTCTGTATATGCAGAATAGCATGCTTGTTATACTCACTGTGGAACCTAAGGGATTAATCCTCAACATTGCGTAATGTATGTATATATGTAAAGCTGCACTTGCTCAGTTTAGTCTCTATTGCTGGAGAGAACATTTCCTTTTCTATCAGAGCTCGCCAGGTCACATGATATTGAAATCACACATGTGGCCGTGTATACAGGCTATAATGGACATCATTTCCTCCTACCCGAACATTCAGCACTGGGCAGACCCTGCAGTTTATCACATGACCATGGTATACAGATCAGCCAAAAAGGTATATAGTGACAGTATTTTAATGTAAAAATAAGATTTATAAGCTGTGGGCACTGTGGGGGTGGGGGGGGGGGCAGATGAACTATTACTGGGTTTAGTGACACTTTAAGTCCCAGAGGGTCAGAGGGTTCTTGGGCAGTTGCACAGTCTGCACATATGGTACGTCTATCCTTGCCACCCACCATCTTCAAGGGGTTCTTTTTTATGGTTAAATGTATAAAGTTACTCAAATCAAGGCGGCTTGTGGTGTAGGGGTTCAAAATGGGTTTATACAGATGCAGGGAATTTTTAATAATGTTTTAAACTGAACTTTAACAGTAGTTGCTTAAATTATCGCAAGCAATGTCTATCACATGGCTTCACTTTGTGACCAATTCAATGACAAGACAGATGGAAAATAACTGATTACTACACACAGCCAGCACAGGCAGACTGTGTCTGATACTTAGGCTTTGCAATGTTATTTAGTCTTATCGGTGTTCCAGGCTGAGTTGACCTCTGCTGTTCTGCTTCCTGGTCTATAGCTGCTGTTACCTTGAAATCATATCTCAGGAGAGACTTGTAAATCTAAACACAAACTTCACATTTACTGGGCAATAAGGCAACAGCACTGCAGTATCATGCTGCAGAGACAAAAGAGATGTAGACCTTAACATCATGAAAATTTGTTTATCAGTGGACAATATTACCAAAAGGGCTCCACAAACATTATTTACTGATGATAGATAGATAGATAGATAGATAGATAGATAGATAGATAGATAGATAGATAGATAGATAGATAGATAGACCACTAGCGCCAACACCACCACAAACCAGGAGAATGGCTAGAACAGCCCTTCTTAACCTTTTTAACATGGAGGAACCCTTGAAATAACTTTTTGGTCTTGAGGAACTCCCTGCTAATAGTTGCTATATTCAAAGCTCATGGAACAATAGTGTGATGGACAGTGGGAGGAATGCTCCTTACATTTGAGGTCAATGGGATGAAGTCCCCCTTACAGATAGCTAAAAAGTTCAGTGGTGTCAACTTTCCTGAGAGGCAGAAATTGCTCATTGCTCTAGGAACCCCAAGCAACTTCTGGAGGAACCCTGGTCGAGAATGGCAGGGTTAGAACATCATAAGGAATGCCTTTCTGTCCTAGAAGAGAACAGTACCCATATCCATGTCACAACCAATGGGTGTCCCATCACCTGTCTGACCTGAATATAATATAAAAGGGCCCGAAGCACCAAATGGCCATTTTTCAGCTTCAGAGTCTGCACAAATGGTATGTCTACCCTAGACCTTATAATAAAGTTGTCAGTGTACTCAAAACTGATACTGTATTTTTGTGTAGAAGCTGGAGAGTTAAACCATTTTGTAACTATTTTTTTAAATATCTCCATTGGTGAAATCTCTGCACTTGCAGTCCCAGATCTGCATTGCATGTGGTTGTGGGTGTTTGAGGCATGGTCCTGTTCACTTGAATGGGTCATGCTTGGCAGGTGCTACAGTATTGCCAAATTTGTGCTAAAAATTATCCCTGCCGTTACGTTTGGTATGGTATACCCCCATGTAATGATATAATGTGCTGGACACACGAAAACTGGCAGCCATTTTGTGCAAGGTCAGCCATGACGATTTTAGCTTAAGACAACACTAGCAAGAACTCACTCCTTTTCCCCCCTCCCTTCAGGATAGGAATTCCTGGATCATCTTGAAAGGCCCCAAAAGGTCAGGATTTGCTTGCCAGGCCTGATCATAAACAAATAAACCAGATCCATTAGGAGATAACACAAGATGCCCTGACATAATGAGTGTAATTAAAAAAAGAGGCACTCAGGCAGCTGTGACCTTTTCAGAGACCCCTAATAAATTTAAAGCTTAGGAATTCACCCATGTTTCATAACTTCAGACAGGAATGTGACATCTTAATAAAAAAGTACATAGTTGAATGCGGAATTGGACACTGATAGTTTCTTCTCCTCCCAGAGTAATGGAATAGTGACAACCTGTCGTGTTTGGACTTATTTTAATGCAACTTTCATGCTGAGATAGAATCCCTTAGTGTTGGGGCTGCACCGTGATCATATCCCGAGATATGATTTTGATACAGAAAATTTCATTTCAGGGAGGGTTGTTATTCTACGGTCCGTCCCGGACAGCCCACAGGCCCCCTTACCCATGTGAGTGGTCAGGGGCATATGGCCTCACCCCTTTGCTTCCAGAGAAAAAGGGAATAGACCGGACAGTTCTCAGTTCTCACTTTACCATCAAAGAATAAACATCTGAGAACCAGTTGGACTCATCGACAAATCTCTGGTCAATCACGGACATTTACTGCAAGTATATTTCTCCTTTCCCTTCTGCCTTATCTCTTTGCTGCTGTATATTGTGTCTCTTATGCTTTGTAACACCATTTTTCTGTAAATATTTTATCTGCACCAATTTTTGACCTTTTCATTAGTAAACCTTATTCTGAAAACTGTTAATCTTGTCCCTAAAGCTCTTAATGCAAGCTATAACGAACCTGTTCATTTCAAGAGTGCTCCTGTTTAGGATAAATCATGTGAATATTCCTGTGTGTGGTGACAGCGTGTGTTACAGGTGATTATTCTAAAATCATAATTTGTATTACTAAGCTATCGGGTCTTCTGGCCGGTATCCAGAAGTGGTGGCAGTGAAAGGGTTAATTGCTTAACCACTTCCAAACCTAGCCTGTTTTTTTGGTTCGGTGGTTACGAGTTAAAAACAGGTTTCTTTGCTATAAAATTGCTTAGAACCCCCAAGCATTATATTTTTTTTCTAACACCCTAGAGAATAAAATGGCAGTCATTGCAAAACTCACACCGTATTTGCGCAGCGGTCGTTCAAGCGTGCTTTTTTTTTAATAAATTCAGTTTTTATAGTTAAAAAATAAAAAACAGTGAAGTTAGGCCAATTTTTTTCCATATTGTGAAAGATAACGTTATGCCGAGTAAAATGATACCCAACATGTCATGCTTCAAAATTGCGTCCGCTCGCAGAATGGCAACAAACTTTGCAACTTAAAAATCTCCATTGGCGACATTTAAAAAATTCTACAGGTTAGCAGTTTTGAGTTACAGAGGAGGTCTAGTGCTAGAATTATTGCTCTTGCTCTAATGATCATGGCGATACCTCACATGTGTGGTTTGAACACCGTTTTCATATGTGGGCGGGACTTACATATGCGCTCGCTTCTGCATGCGAGCTCGGCGGGACGGAGCACTTTTGAAAAAAAATGTTTCTGTTTAATTATTTATTTTGCTTTTAACTTTTTATTTTTACACTTTAAAAAAAAAAATTGACCACTTTTAGTCCTATTTCAAGAAATGTAAACATTCCTTGTAATAGAAAAAAGCATGCCAGGACCTCCTAAATATGAGATCTGGGGCCAAACAGACCTTAGATCTCATATTTACAGTAAAATGCAAAAAAAAAAAAAAATAAAAACTTGAAAAAAGTTTTCAGCCCTTTAACCACTTCAGCCCCGGAAGGATTTCCAGCTTTAGGACCGGAGCCCTTTTTGCGATTCGGCACTGCGTCGCTTTAACTGAAAATTGGGCGGTCGTGCCACGTTGTACCCAAACGAAATTTGCGTCCCACAAATAGAGCTTTTTTTTTTTTTTTTTGGTGGTGGTATTTGATCACCTCTGCGTCATTTCTGATCGCCGCTATAAACAAAAGAAGAGCGACAATTTTGCAAAAAAAAAACAAATTTCTTACTTTTTGCTAGAATACAAATCAAAAAAAAAATATAAAAAAAATTTTTTTCACCGTTTTTGGCCGATTTATATTGTTCCTCATATTTGCGATAAAAAAAAATCGCAATCGGCATTTATTGATTGGTTTGCGCAAAAGTGGTCGCGTTTACGGATGATGAGAATTCATTTTTGGGGTTTTTTTTTTTTTTACTAGTAATGGCGGCGATCTGCGATTTTTAGCGGTACTGCGATATTTCAGCGGACATGTCGGAATATTTTGACACTTTTTTGGGACCATTGGCATTTATACAGCGATCGGTGCTATAAAAATGCACTGATTACTGTGTAAATGCCATTGGCAGTGAAGGGGTTAACATGCAGGGGGCGCTCTAAGGGTTAAGTATGTTCCCTGGGCGTGTTCTAACTGTAGGGGGAGTACCCTAGCTGGGGAAGGGAAGTGGTCACAGCCTTCGTATACAGGAAGGCTGTGATCACAGCCCTTCCCCCTCACACAGAACGGAGGTCCGTGTTTACATACACGGACCTCCGTTCCTTCGCTCCGGGGGGGCCATCGCGGGTAGCCGGCGGCAATCAAAGCTGCCGCACCCGCTCCCTGGCCCTCCCCGAACACAGTGAGCGCGCGGGCGCGCCTCCATCGGCGCGCACGCTCACTAGGCTCGTGAGCGCGGCCGCCGTCGTATGACGGCGATTTGCGCTCACGAGCCACCTTGCCGCCGTCAATTGCCGATCGGTGGTCGGCAAGGGGTTAAGACGGTTGGGCGGACGTGACTTCTGATGTCATTTCCGCCCTGCCGTACTATGGAGCTGAGTGAGCACTGGGGGGGATGGATCCGATCATCTCCGCCGCTGCTGGCGGGCCCAGTAAGTGGCAGAGATGACGGGAAAGCGGCGGGAGGGGGGGCACCACTCCCGCCGCTGATAAAAGTGATCTCGGGGCGAATCCGCCGCTAAGACCACTTTTATCTGACTGGGAATCACCAGAAGAAAAAAACAGTATCTGAATAGTGCCTGCAGCTGCAGGCACCATTCAGATATCACCACTCAAACCCAAGGATGTCATATGACGTCCAGCGGTACGGAAGTGGTTAAATTAGCCCGGTAACAATTGCTCTCAGGCTGCTGGCACTTAGATGGTGGTCCCACAAACTGGAAAATCTTTGTGCTGGAAGCAGTTGAGAGTGGTATTGTTACATTAGTGACAAGCGCGGTGTGAGATCGCGCGGCCCTTGGTTACGACTTAGTGAGGAGGGCAGAGATCTGATAACCGTGTTCGTCACACCCCATGCGGTTGCCTTTACAGCTCAGTGGAAGTGGTTAGGGGGCAACAAAAATGCGGGCTCAACCTCATGTTTTTATGCCCCCCCTCAACTGCAAGTGTAAACAAAGCCTAACAAAGCTGGGAATTATGACAAGAAGATTTACTGTTTGGGTATTCCCGATATAAAAAAAGCCATGGGCAGGCTCAGGCTATCAGTCTTCACCTATAACTGAATATAAGTTATGCCTAGACTGATCAATTAAATAATTGTGCAATTAAGAGAACAGGACATCCCTTGTTTTCTGGCAGGATCAACAGTTTGTTCTTTTTGCATGGTTTCAATGGTGTATTTAACAGATCAAAAGGAAGCAAATAATGGAAGTTCATTGTTTGTCTTCACACACACTTTATCCTACAATAATGTATTTTTATAATATACAGTATATATCTAAAAGTAGTGAACATTTTCTGTATTAGTTGTGCTGTTCTTAAGGGATTTACAAATGCCTCATACAAAATGAGCGCGTAACAAAAGGGTAAAGAAGGCTCTGTTCATTACTATGCATTAGCAGCCGCCCTGTCCCCATGGCTGCACCACAAAAATGGGCATTGGAGAAGGGACAAAGAAAAGCAATGAATGCCCTGTTTCTATCTACACTCTTCTCAGTATGGAGTAACACTCAGCCTTTTTCTGTTTGGGAAATGCTGCTTGTGAATTATTAAGCCAGAATAAAAATGATACGGAAAAATCAGTAACCAGTTTATTTTGACCATTTGGCAGTTTTAAAAAAAAAAAGACTTTTATTGTTTCCTATTGGTTATCACATTTTTTTCACTTTGCTTTTGATCTAACAAACTGAAAAATAATACAAGAGTAGAAAAATGAATATATTGTAGTAAATATGTTGTGAGCTAAATTACACTATACTGCCTTTAAAATATAGAATCTTAATTCTATAGAACTGAAAGTAGCATAAATGTATATACAGTATATATATATATATATATATATATATATATATATACATACACACAGTATCACACAAAAGTGAGTACACCCCTCACATTTTTGTTAATATTTTATTCTATCTTTTCATGTGACAACACTGAAGAAATGACATTTTGCTACAATGTAAAGTAGTGAGTGTACAGCTTGCATAACCGCTGGCAACAAAAGTGAGTACACCCCTAAGTGAAAATGTCCAATTTGGGCCCAAAGTGTCAATGTTTTGTGTGGCCACCATTATTTTCCAGCACTGCCTTAACCCTCTTGGGCATGGAGTTCACCAGAGCTTCACAGGTTGCCACTGGAGTCCTCTTCCACTCCTCCATGATGACATCACCGTGTTGGTGGATGTTAAAGACCTTGCGTTCCTCCACCTTCCATTTGAGGATGCTCAATAATGTTTAAGTCTCGAGACATGCGTGGCCACTCCATCACCTTTACCCTCAGCTTCTTTAGCAAGGCAATGGTCATCTTGGAGGTATTTATGGGGTCGTTATCATGTTGGAATACTGCCCTGCAGCCCAGTCTCCAAAGGGAGGGGATCATGCTCTGCTTCAGTATGTCACAGTACATGCTGGCATTCATGGTTCCCTCAATGAACTATAGCTCCCCAGTGCCGGCAGCACTCATGCAGCCCCAAACCATGACACTCCCATTACCATGCTTGACTGTAGGCAAGACACACTTTCTTTGTACTCCTCACCTAGTTGACGCCTCACATGCTTGACACCATCTGAACTAAATAAGTTTATCTTGGTCTCATCAGACCACAGGACATGGTTCCAGTAATCCATGTCCTTAGTCTGCTTGTCTTCAGCAAACTGTTTTGTATGACTTCGTCTCGTACTAGGGGAGGGAAACCTCTGACCCGACGTCCCGTCATAAGG
>BLSH010418612.1:226949-243709 GCA_018402905.1 Glandirana rugosa | reverse complement strand
AGGTGGGCGCATAAGTCGTCCATGGCGGAGCGTGTTCCCTGCGCAGACTCAGTCATGGCTGCTCGTTTCTGTTACGTACCTGACGGTGGAGTCTGTCTTGTGCAGGGAACAACCGCTCTTGCGCACCCGATTCAAGGACCCCTGGTAGTGTAGACAGAGGCCCGAGAGTGCGGGATGGCACGAGGGCTGGATGGTCACAGATGTTGTAGTGAGATTCCAGAAGGTCGTGCAAACAGGAGAATGGTCGTACAAGCAGGGTTGGCAACGTGCAGGCAGAGAGGTACAAAGGGTTAGGCAAGCGGATCGTCAAGTTCAGGCAAAGGTTCGTTAACGGGCGGGCAGCGGAGGTACAGAGGAGTAGACAAGCGGATGGTCGTGGATAGCCGGGGTCGATGCAGGTAGCGGACAACAGGTCAAGGCAAGCCGGGTCAACAGGAAACAGGTAAAACACAGGAACAGGTAGGGAGCTGAGGCCCACAGGTCTGGAACACTGTAGAACGAGCAGCAACTTGGTGCAGGATGTCCAGAGTTTAAATAGGCGCCGTTTGGCGCCGTTTACGGCGCGTGCGCGCGCGAACACGCACGGAACACTGGCAAGTCCTTTTTACTAACAGCGTGTCTCTCCTCCTCGTCTAGCAATTGCAGCAGGCAGGCTGAGAATGTCGTCAGTCAGGAGGGAAGGAGGAGAGATGTGGTGAGTCATCTGAGCGCTGAGCTGCGCTCTTAAAGGCATATAGCGGGTTGCCGCCACTGTGGCTTGCAGCAAGACATGCTGTGAGACCTCGCGACCCCTGGAAATCGGCACTCGAACCCCCGGGGGGGTCGCGACCCATGGGTTGAGAACCACTGCTCTAATCCCTCTGATCAATGTTAGCTACGCAGTTATTTTTTCTTCTACATCTGCTCACGGCCCCTACTGAGGGCCCTTTTTTAGAAAATTTGTTTGTTCGGTACTCCATATATTATGTTAATACTGATCATCTGGTTCCACAGTACCATCCAAGCCTCTCAGTCATTTGCCCTAATGCCTGAATTATTCTCAGCACACAGCCGTCCTCTTAATCTATATCTGTCATGCCATCGAACTGTCTATCTCTCAACACTAAGGGCCTAAACCACCCTGCCAAGTGATTTTCTCTCTGGAAAGCTAAAGCCGACATACTCTGTGTTCAGGAAACTCATTTCAAGAAAGGAACCGTCCCTAGATGCTCGCACATAGATTATCCACTTATCTACTCTGCCAGCTCCACGGAAAAAAAAGGGGAGTCCTCCTAGCTATCAGCAAATCCATCTCCTTCCACCTGAAGGACCTGCTCCTGGATGACGAAGGACGTTACATAATTTTCACTGGTGAGATTAATTCTAAACCATTCACCATTGTTTCTCTTTATGCCCCCAATACCCACCAGTTGAGATTTCTCCGCAGATTATTCAAATTGTTCTCCTCTGTCAAACACGGGCAGTTACTGACGTCAGATGTCAGTATGCTAGCGAACGTGGCTACACGGTCTTATCCTCCAGACATCACTCTTACTAACAAACTGATATGTTTGTCACCAATCAATGGCTTCTCCAAAGGGTCTCCTCCCCTTCTGTACCTGACATTACATGGTTGGACCTTGCGGCCATCTCCATTTCGATAGAGGACCAGGCACCCCTTTCTAGAACCCCTATCTGGCAATGTAATGTTAAGCTTTTACAAGATGATAGTGTCAGCAAGGTGCTTTCTCAGCATCTCTGGGAATTTTTCTCCACCAACGCCCAATCTGTATCTGACCTCTATGTTGTTTGGAACACCCATTAGGCCTATATCCGGGGAATCTGTATACAAGCAAGGGGCTAGAGCCAAAAACAATTTGGAATGAAGCTTTCCAAGCTTCTATCAGACATTCGCTCCCTTGAATCCCAGAACAAAACATCCCCTACCCACTTGATTACGTCTGCTCTTACCTAACTTAGAGGCAAACTCAGATCACACCTAGCAGAAAACTACGACTGCCATCTCAGGTTCCTAAAGCTCAAACGTTACGCTAATGCTAATAAAGTGGGGAAATACCTAGCTAACAGACTTAAAACAGCCCAATCAGACCAGGCCAGACCAGGATTTCCCACCTAATTCACCCTACCTCCAAATCTATAGTAGTTAACCCAAAAGATATAGCAGACAAATTTGCCAATTACTGCAGCGCCCTCTACAACCTTAAAGACGACCCCAATACCCCCCAACCCTCACTATCTGATATTCAAACATTCCTAGACAGCTTCATCTTCCACAACTTACGGAAGATCAACTCCAAACTCTAAACGACCCCATATCCAATCTTGAAATCTCTAAAAGCATTCAGTCTCTGCCTACTGGCAAATCTCCTGGACCCTATGGTCTAACAAATGAATGTTACAAATTGTTTACTCACATCCTGGTCCCCAATCATTGTTTAAAAAAATTAAAAGACCATGTCCTAAAACAAAAGCCAACCTTTTAAAGAAAAATTTTGCAGCAAATAAAAGTTTGTTAGTAACGGGACAGCAGGTAAAATTGACCATTGACCTTAAATCAAACACAAAATTAAATTAAAAGCAAAAAAGGCCCAAATATTAGTAAAAAAAGCCAGCAAAGGATTTGATTGCCAAAAGAGCTAGCAATCAGAATTAAAGTACAGGTTACTAGATGACCTTGTTCTCTCTCTATGCAGTGTGTCAACTTTCCCTATCCTTTCCCTACAGTAGCTTCCAATCCACTGACACTATGGCTGCTCCTTGACCTTCCATTTGTAGTGAGAGGGCTGGCTTATCCGAGAGTCACTTATTGTTTCTTCTAAGCCTGCTGGCCATAGATCAATGACCCTGCAGTACATTATGGTTTAATAAAATATTCCCCTTGGGCAAATATGCTCATAAATTTGCCAGGACTGCAAATTTGGAAACAGGATTCACCACAAAACCCATGGTAGGGTCGACCTGCATTGTTATCATCCTGTATATTCATTATTATGTAGCACTTATACCCACAAGGGCCTGCTGTTTTGGTCCCAAGGTTCTTTCCCAGTATGTGCACTAGCAGCCACGCACACTGGGTGGGGAGGTTACATAAACTGGAGCACACACAATCTGGTGCAGCTGTGCATAGTAACCAATCAGCTTCTAGGTTTTATTGTCAAATCTTAACCACTTCAGCCCCTGAAGGATTTCCCATGTTAGGACCAGAGCACTTTTTGTGATTTGGCACTGCAATGCTTTAACTGACAATTGTGCGGTCGTGCGACATTGTACCCAAACTAAATTTGTGTCCTTTTTTTCCCACAAATAGAGCTTTCTTTTGGTGGTATTTAATCACCTCTGCGTCATTTCTGATCACCGCAATAAACAAAAAGAGAGCGACAATTTTGCAAAAAAAACTATATTTCTTACTTTTTGCTAAATAACAAATACAAAAAAAAAATACAAAAAAACAAATGTATTCATCGGTTTTGGCTGATTTATATTCTTCCTCATATTTTTGGTAAAAAAAATTGCAATCGCATTTATTGATTTGTTTGCACAGAACTTGCAGCGTTTACAAACCATGAGAATTAATTTCTGGCGTTTTTACAACTTTTTATTTTTATTTTACTTGTGATGGAAAAAAATTTCTAATGGCGGCAATCTGCGATTTTTATTGGGACTTTGATATTGGGGCGGATATGTTGGACATTCTTGACTCTTTTTTGGGACCAATGACATTTATACAGCGATCAGAAATTTAAATATCCACTAATTACTGTATAAATGTCATTGGCAGTTAAGGGGTTAACCTGCACCATGAAGGGGTTAACTGTGTTCTCTGGGCGTGTTCTAACTGTGAGGGGGCTGGGCTACCATGGGCATAAGAGATCTAACTGATCCCAGTGACAGGGATGAGTAGATCTTTTAAATGGCCACTGACAGAGTGGGGAACCGCCGTGTTTACATCAGTGGTTCCCCGTTCTTTCTCTCTGCCAGGTCATTGTGGCTTGCCGGCGGACATTGGGTCCTCCCAAGCCACAGGCACACTCCTGCAGAGTGCGGCGGGGACAAGAGCACGCCGGTGGCTGCGCAAGCACAGTTGCACCAGATTCTGCGTGCTTCAGTTTTAGTAAACCTGCAACGGTCACTCTTCCGGCTCAATAATCAGTCTAGGAGTATTCTCTTTTCGATATTTTTTGCAAAACTTGAACTTGGATGGGTGTAGGGTAACACATATTTTCCTCCTAAAGATTCTGAGCACAATCCTTGCAGCAGCAAGTGATGGACTAAGCTACACTGGGACACCATGAACAATGTCCTTTTTAAGTAATGCTGACTCTAATGCAAGAGGGATAGCAGCAGCGTACAGTCACTGGGATTTCTCACAATGATCTGTACTCACAAATGTTCTTGGATAATTGGATGCCTCCTTCCAATATCTTCCAGACACCTCCCATTAACACTTCAGACAAGATCAACTCCCAAAAAGAACGTCCCTCAGACAGCTCTAGCTGGGTTCAGCAGAATAGGCCCACCAGCTAGCATAGCTGAGGCCTTAAGTAGCAGCAGAATGATGCTGGACTGTGCGGAAGGGCAGCAGCCCTCTAGGGTGGGATCTTCTACTCCTGGACAAGAATTGGGCTGCTCTGGGCTTCCCCCAGGGATCAGCTGAGACAGCATAAATATTCAGCCACTGATTTGACTCTACCAGCCCACTACTTTCCAGAACCATTCAGGAAATGGGGGAAGCAGCTAAACCCACAGCCTGTGAAGCTCAGAACAGACAACAGCAATCACAAGCATCTTCACTGACTACAGGAGAGCCAAAAACGAAATTTACCTAACCTAGTACCTTTCTAAGAGGGTGCTACAATTATCTCCTGGCAACACATGACTGTGGCCCCATTCTGCATAACTTCACTGGACGCAATGTTAGTGCCTATAGCCTCCTTAGCGAAGCCTTTCAATTTAATATCATTCTTTGTAAAAAGAAAAAAAAACATGGTAGGGTCAAATTTGAATTTTATTCCTAGTATTTTCCTTCCATAACTGTCAACAGTTTGATCCTTAAAAGATCCCCTTTTCAGCACACAGGGTTTAACAAGCATTGACTACCATACTTATCTTTGCATAGACAGCACATTTTTTATAGTAAATCTTAAAGCGGAAGTGAAATTTGCTGACAGGCAGTCTTTTTTATTACAGAAATGACTGTGTATGTCTCTTCTGTCATAGATACTTCTATCTGCCTCTCAGCACTCTATTACTGTACATTTTTCCATGTATGCCCAGCTCAGTGTACAATGTTCGTACAATTCTGTGCCGGGAGAAAGTAACTTCCTTGCCTATGTACAGGAGTTATGGCATTCCAGCTCAGCCAAACAAGATGGTTGAAGACAATCAAACCTGGGCCACCACAAAATCACGTTCTAAAAATGCGGTAGCAATGGAGGCTAACTATAAAGTATTGCTCATATGGTACATTGTCCCCGGCAGGCTAGCACATGCCTCCTCCGACTCTTCTGCCTATTGTTTTTGAGGTTTCCCAGAATGTGGAACCTTTTTCCACACTTGGTGGTCATGCCCAGTGGCCCAACCATTTTGGCAACAAGTACATCAACTTCTTGGTGCTCTTTTTCACCCCACCCCAGTCTTAAGTCCACCTGAAGCCTTATTAAACTGCAAACCAGAGGGTCCTACTTCCCACATTTATTCTTAGAGAGCTATACACTCCTGCGATAACATAACCATTAGCAATAGGGAAATAGTGCTGCATCCCAATATTACTACGAACAACAAAACTTTGGCCCAGTGGGACTTTCTACAGCACTATATTACCCAAGGTATTCTAAACCAACATATAATAAAGTACAAAAGTTTTATTAAATCAAGGTAAAATTTCACAAAAGTAGGTGACATATAAAAGCAGAAAGGCAATAAGAACCGCTGTGATCATATTCAAACAGTGTTAGGACAGAAGGCCAGTCAGACTCATAGTGTGGTCTGATAGTTGCTGGTAGACTGTAGTTCCAACATGTTTCAAAGCTTGGATTTAATTGGTTTGACTTCTTCATCAGGGAAAGCAGCCAACACTGTTTATACACAGGTTCTGAAAAGTGACAACAAGCATGAGTACAGTATAATTTATACATGTAATTGTAACAATAGTATATCAAAGAAGAACAGTATATATACATACATGTGACTATCAAATATGAGCATGTGTTGTCCCCAGGACAGGCAGTACCTGACCGGTCATATATGTGGCTCATAAAAGGTATATGGTGCTTGAAAAGTTGTTGCTAAGAAATATCCCCCACAGGGGCTGTGCCTAGCTGGTACAGCACGTGACCTGGGGAGGTAGAGAGTGGCACTCCAAAGTTGTGCCTAGCCGGGCCTATACTCCCCCATGAGAACCAATAAAGAACGGACGGTGGACGTCCCGGCACCCAGTGGTTCTAGTAGAAAAACAAAAAACAATAATGACTAGACCGAGACACAATGAAGTAGTATGGACAATAGTAAAGTGAAGTCCTAATTTGTTAAGCCCAGTCACTACTTACTAACAATGGAGTGTATCCAGGGGCCGAGTAGGTAGGCCAGCACCAGCACCTATGGCCAAGACGGGCCTATAAGAAAATGGTAGCAGTAAGAAGGGGTATGGATCGTAAGAGGATGAGCGTAATGTCCCAGTCCTCTATACGGTATTGGGCAATAACGGGAAAATAAGGACAACATGCCAAGTGTATGACTCACCTGTATTGGATAAAGGTACGGGTTATAGTGCTTGGTGACCGCACCATCTGGAGGAATGGAGCCTCTGGTATAGCTGCAGCACGTGAAAAGGAATATATAGACGTGACTGGCCAATCAACATCTAGAGGGTGCATCTATGATGTAGAGGCCGAAGGGGATTGGTCACGGGGAAGGGCAGGATCAGAGCAGGTCCCGCATAGCCTCCACCAATCCCGTCCAGCCCTCAAAAGAAGTGCCAGCTGAGGGGCCCACGTGCGCCGTGGGGGGAAGGTGCCATAAAGGCGGTCCACAGCCGTGGACCCAAACCGGGGGCCAAACCACCCCAAACACGAAAAACGAGCCCCCAGCAAGGCACAAGCCCCCCCCGAAACGGGGGAAACATAGAAGGGCCTCAATTGACCCACAGTACCAAAAGTGCAAAGCAATGCAACATATGTTATGCAAATATAACAAAAAGGGGTTATCTCTAGTTGTGGCTACATAATAATTTTTAGGAAGTATCTAAAAAATAGAGCCAAAGAGCCACCTGGATGTCTGGGCAAACCCCCAACCACCCCGGAAACAAAGCATGCCCATTTACAAAGAATCATCTGACAAGGGAAATAATGGGGACAACATTCTATAGAGGCACAACCAACAATCTAAAAGACAGAATTGTAAAGTTAAGGTGAGAAAAAAAAGGGGGAAGGGGATGAAAAAAGAGGGGGAAGGGGAGGGAAAGGAAAGGAAGAAAAAAAGGGAAGAGACAGAGTACTAGGAACCGATAAGTTCAGTGTAATAATTCACGGTCTAAATGCCCTGATGAAAAGCCTGGAAGGAAAGGTTTGAAATTCATTGTCCCATTCAACCCTACGGGGGGCTATGGCATTAAGATTTGAGATCCACGCTGCAAAAGTAACTTGTCAATATTATCACCACGTGGGTTGGTATGTATCCAATCCAGGGCTACGAACATAACCCTGGGCATGAGACCCCAATGTACTGAACTAACATGACGCCCAAGGGGGGTATCAACATTCCCCTTCCTCATATTGAGGATGTGGCGGCTCACCCGTCGGCAAAACTGCTGTATGGGCTTGCCAACATAAAAGCGGCCACATCCGCATTGTAATAGATAGACCACTCCTGTGGTCTGACAATTAACAAAGTGTTTGGGTTTGAATAATTGATGGTTGGGTAATATGATCCGTTTTCTCGTGTCCATATACTGACACTGCGAGCATGTCCCACACCTTAAGATGCCCCGGTAATAACAGGGGTCACCCCCAGTGTGGGCCGCATGCTCGCTATGCACCAGCATATCCCCAATTGAAGTAGCCCTCCGGTATGTAATGAGGGGATTGGGAGGAAGGGGGGGCCCACTACCGGGTCTAGGGTAAGTAGATGCCAATGTCTTTAAAGGATATGTCTGATATGATTATGGTGGCTATTGAATCGGGTAATGTTCCTGTTGACTGGAAGGGTCCCTTCATCATCCTTAGATTTGTATAACAATTCCTGTCGAGACTGATAAGTAACTTTATTAAAGGCTTTGGATAGAGATTTTTTGCTATGCCCTCTGAGAAGGGGGCGGGACCGAAGAGCCCTCGCCTCCCTCAAGAAGGTATCATTATCAGTTCAATTCTGTTTAATTCTAAGATATTGGCTATATGGAATAGAGTTAATAAGTGGTCTAGGGTGAGCACTGGAGGCATGAAGGATATTATTTCCCGCCGTGGGCTTACGATATAGGGCACACGATATGTTGCCCTCGGTGTCCTTGAGGATTTAGACATCAAAGAACGTGATTGAAGATTTATGATGTGTCATAGTAAAGGAAATATTGAATGAATTCTTGTTTAAGGCTTCAAGAAAGTGTTGGAGGTCCTCAACAGGTCCATCCCAGAACAGAAGTACGTCATCTATGTACCTGTACCATGCTGTCACATGGGGCATAAAAGTCACCATCTCCTCCATTGAGGACATGGCTCGCTCCCACTCCCCCAGGTACAGATTGGCGTAGAATGGGGCACAGAAGGTCACCATCGCTATGCCCTACACCTGGAGGAAATGGGAGACGTCAAAAGAGAAGACATTGTGGTGTAAAATGAATTCTAACAGAGATAGAATGAATTCATTAAAGGGTGATTCTGTATCGTTCATCTGGGATAGGACCTTCCTGGCGACTGCCAAACCCAGATGGTGGGGTATGGAGCTGTACTGGGCCTCCACGTCCATGGCGACTAAGATGGTTTCGCCGGGGACCTGGAGGCCCTCCAGGACCCTCAACAGAAGGACAGTGTCCCTGACATAAGAGGGAAGGCTGGTGACAAAGGGTCTGAGATGTTCATCAATGAACTTACTGGCATTTTCCGTGATCGAGCTAACACCCAACATGATGATTTTTGTGAATTTTCGGTAGTGAGTAAAAAGTGGCTATTTTGGGATATGCTGTCCTAATAAAATTCCACGTTGGCTTGGAAATCATTTGACTATGGTAGGCCTGATCAACCAATTCATATAATTGTTGATCATATGTGGTGATTATTGAGGAATCAATTTTGCGATTCCAAGACTGGTTGTCCAAGATCTTCCGACACATGGCGACATAGTCATTATTGTCCATAAGGACAATATTACCCCCTTTATCAGAGGGTTTTATGGTTATTGACCTGTCGTTAGACAAGTTCGACAGTGCCTGTCTCAATTGAGGCGTAAGATTAGGGGGACCCGGGGATATAAGTTTGAGGTCTTTAATGTCTTGGGTTACTAATTTAAGAAATAGCGAAACCCCCTGGTTAGAACTAGGGGGTGGGTAGGTTGTGGACGGTTTCTTAAGTACTGAAGGTTGGTTTCTAGGAGGTGAGGGCTGAATGGGTTCCCTGGCCCTGGCGAGCAGCGACTCAATGTCTATGCAATCGATCAGGTCGGGGGACTCATTTTCCGCTAATAATTGGTTCAAGCTCTGCCAAGCCTTTCTCTTGCTATAAGAAAGAGTATGGCTCTCTAATTGTATTCCTTTGGAGAATTGTCCTTGTAGTAAAAGCGTACGTGTAAATAAGTGTAAGTCCTTAATGATTTCAAACTTATCTAGTGCACTGGTGGGACAAAAGGTTAAGCCTTTGGATGGTACAAAGTACTCATCTGTAGTAAGATAATGTGAAGACAAATTGATTATATTTAAGGTTATATCGGTGGAGTATTTGTCGTGATGTTTGATTCCACCAGTGCACTGTTTAGTTTGGCTAAAAAAATAGAAGGTATCTTAGGAGGGTTAGACAGAGTGTGAGACCCATCACCAGAGGGGTTGTCTGGGGAAGGCCCCAGTGGTCCCCCCATTAGAAGAGTAGATACATCACCGAGTGTGCCAGAAGGCCCGCCAGAAGAATCTGTCACCCGGGTCTTCGGGATGTTGGTAAGGAGGGCACCTTCACCCCGTTGTTGTCTTTTTGGACGCCTAGTCCATCTCTGCTGTTTGGTGTGGGACGTAAGGGAAAGAGAAGAAGCAGATGAGTTATCAGAAACAGATACAGAGGATTGTTTGCTGCGAAAGGAGCCAGTACCACGTTGTAAAATCTGGGGTGGTTTTCACCATCTGTAGGCCTAACCCTCTCTAAATGCTTGTTTGTCCCTCAAAATCTTTTTCTCCTTTTTGAGCATCAGTTGTTTGTTATACATTTCCAAATGTGACTTCAATTTACCATTGAGTTCACCATATAAGGTATGTGTCTCAAATGATGACAATTGTGGGTAAATTGTATCAATATTTTGGCCAATAATTACCAGACATTTGGTATATTCATCTTTTAAAAGTTTCATCATTTTGGTAGACTGCACTGCAGCTAGTTGGGCCTGTTTTGGTTGTGCCACTGAGTGGGCTTAACTAATTAGGACTTCACTTTACTATTGTCTATACTACTTCATTGAGTCTTGGTCTAGTCATTATTGTTTTTTGTTTTTCTACTAGAATCACTGGGTGCCGGGACGTCCACTGTCCGTTCTTTGTTGGTTCTCGTGTGGGGGAATATAGGCCCAGCTGGGCCCGACTTTGGAGTGCCACTCTCTACACCCCCCCCCTCCGGGTCACGTGCTGTACCAGCTAGGCACAGCCCCTGTGGGGGATATTTCTTATCAACAACTTTTCATGCACCATATACATTTTATGAGCCACATATATGACCGGTCAGGTACTGCCTCTCCTGGGGACAACGCATGCTCATATTTGATAGTCACATGTATGTATATATACTGTTCTTCTTTGATATACTATTGTTACAATTACATTCATAAATTATACTGTACTCATGCTTGTTGTTACTTTTCAGAACCTGTGTATAAACAGTGTTGGCTGCTTTCCCTGAGGAAGAAGTCAAACCAATTAAATCCAAACTTCGAAACATGTTGGAACTATAGTCTACCAGCAACTATCAGACCACACTATGGGTCTGGCTGGCCTTCTGTCCTAACACTGTTTGATCACAGCGGTTCCTATTGTCTTTCTGCTTTTATATGTCACCTCCTTTTGTGATATTTTAACCTTGATTTAATAAAACTTTTGTACTTTATTATATATTGGTTTAGAATTCCTTGGGTAATATAGTGCTGTAGAAAGTCCCACTGGGCCAAAGTTTTGTTGTTCACATTTATTCTTATGACCCACATTCTAACTACTGCCAAGCAAGCCCTAGCCAAAGTCTGGCAATCACGGAATATCACTTTGCCAGAACTAAAAACGAAAGTGCATTGGACCTTGATAAACGAAAATTGATTGCCTGCCTACAGAATACCATGCTCAGATTCAGAAGTGTCTGGGAACCCTGAATCACATTGTTTTCCCTGAGCAACTTTGATCGCAGACTGCTGGATTTGGGAAGACCCTGGATACCCACCTGCCCAACTCTTCCTTCAATCCTCCCTTCAGCCCTCATTGTGCAATGGATCGCCTTTCTCCCTTCCCTCCTCTTTCCCTGTTCTACTTTAACTCTGTGTCTTCCTTTTCTATTCCTTTCTCACTTATAGCACTACAACTTTCTGACATAACCCAAAGGTATATAATATTTTATGCTGCCTACTAGGGTTCACCGATACCATTTTTTTTTAACACCAAGTACAAGTACCGATAATTTTTTGCAGGTACTCAGCAATACCAATTACTGATGCCTATCGCCTAGAAAGAGTTGTGGTTTGGAAGGTGGGGGGGATAGTTGTTAGGGAGTTGGGTGACGGCAGGGTGGGAGTAGAGGGTAAGTGAGGGCAAGATAGTTGAGGGTGGAGTGAAATAGGGATTGTGGTGTGGGAGAGTTGGGATGGAAAAGGCTGTAACCGCTGGGGGAAGAGGATAGGGATAGGAGGGTTATTGAAAGACATGGCAGCAGAGGTGACAGCTGGTGGAGGGAAGGAGGAGGTAACAGGCAGAAGTGACCGCAGTGACTGCAGGCATGGTACAGGAGACCATCAGAGACTGCAGGCATTGTACAGGAGACCATCATAGACTGCAGGCATGGTACAGGAGACCATCAGAGACTGCAGGCATGGTACAGGAGACAGCCAGAGACTGCAGACATGGTACAGGAGACAGCCAGAGACTGCAGGCATGGTACAGGAGACAGCCAGAGACTACATGGTACAGGAGACAGCCAGAGACTACATGCATGGTACAGGAGACAGCCAGAGACTGCATGGTACAGGAGACAGCCAGAGACTGCATGGTACAGGAGTCAGCCAGAGACTGCATGCATGGTACAGGAGACAGCCAGAGACTGCATGGTACAGGAGACAACCAGAGACTACATGGTACAGGGGACATCCAGAGAATGCATGGTACAGGAGACAGCCAGAGACTGCATGCATGGTATAGGAGACAGCCAGAGATTGCATAGTACAAAAGACAGCCAGAAACTACATGGCACAGGAGACAGCCAGAGACTGTATGCATGGTACATGAGATAGCCAGAGAGTAGGTGGTACAGGAGACAGCCAGAGACTGCATGCATGGTACAGGAGACAGCCAGAGACTGCATGCATGGTACAGGAGACAACCAGAGACTGCATGGTACAGGAGACAGCCAGAGACTGCATGATACAGAAGACAGCCTGTATGGGAGAGAGCCTGCACCTTCTCCTCTCTGCCTCAGCATTCAGCCAGGGAGGGCCCAGATCCAGCGCTCTGTGTGGCCAGGAGTCAGAGCTGGAGGAGGGAGGTGTGCAGAGCGGAGACAAGGCTGGTGTGCTGTTTGTACAGGCAGCCCGGCGGCCCGGCCCTCAGGGTGGGCCTGCACCTAGCGATGCCACTGGGAGGAGGAGGTGGGGATGGCACTGGCTGTAGGGTAGGAGGAGGAGGTCCACTCCCAATTGACGTCACTTCCAGTATCGGTTTCCGGTACTCGTGAAAAAGGCTAGCGTCGGCACGGATACCGATACCAGTATCGGTATATCCCTACTGCCTACCTGTCTAGTTGGTTTGTGCAACTGTTCCTGAAGACTTAGGCCCTACTCCTAATGTTTGAGTACTCTGTACTTACTCTATACTTCCGATACAGTTATAACACACATTTTTACTGATGCTCTGTTGTATACCATAGCCTATAAAGCTCAATAAAAATGATTGAACATGAAGATGGCTGAAAAAATCAAGCCTGGAAGAAAACTTGATGAAGATGGAAGGAATGGTCATGGAGGGGAGCATGAACATCACAGTGTTCACAGTGTTCAAATATGTTTATTAGGTATATAACATGCCATCATATACAGAGCAGTGTGTATTTGAGGCAACGGGAGCCTCCATGCAGGGAGCATAGTACAAAGGTCTACAGGTAACAATATTGGGTAATGAACTGAGACCTCTTGGAGGGAAGAAAACTGAAGTACAAACATTGGTCCATAACAGAATCAACTGAACATTAAACGCATAGTATAAAACAGGGGTGCTCAACCTTTTGAAGAGTGATTTGGTAGCCGGTCGCGGGCCACAATGAAGTTTTACTACCCCCCAAATTGAAAATATAAATAATCACTGTCCTGAGCCCCCTTATAAGGCTGCTTTCACACTGATGGCTGCAGTTTACCCGCACCTGCGGATTAACTTTCAGAAAGCGCATGAAACCCGCAAGGATATAATAGAAGTCTATGGCTCAATGCAGCTTACACGCTGAAAAGCCACAGTTGCACTGCGTTGCACCCGTCGATCAGTATGAAAGCAGCCTGATAGTTGTTAACCCTTATATAGGTGCTAATACGCCCATTGAAAAAGCTATTATGCCCAGTGTATGAAATGTTTTAAACAATGGCCTTCTTTTCCTCTTGCAGCTGCTGCTGGCATTGCTCTCCAGGCTGCTAGAAAGGATTAGAGGTAGAGTGCACTTGGTATCACTCCGCTTGGGACAGGAGATGGTGCTACAGAGGAAACATGGACTTGTGCGGCTCCTGTTCCCTCTGCGGCCACCTGCTCCCTCCACTGCCGGCACCAACTCACTGCACTGATGCTCTGGGATGGCGAGATGGCAAGGCCAGATTGCGATCAATGGGTTGCTGACCTCAGGGAATGAGCTTCCCTAGTTTCAGGTCACGAGCCACCTCAGAGGGCTCCACAGACAACGGATTGAGCACCCCTTTTACAAAAAAAGAAGAGGGAAGAGAAAAGGAGTAGGCAGATGACCCAACACTCAATTGGCCCACCTCAGCCTTAGCTTGGAAATTTGGTTGAGAGCCGACCAGAGCCAGAGAGGTGGATTGAGGATATCAAAATAAGAAAAGAGAATAAGAGGGGAGAAGACAGGCAGGAAGGGTAAAGGGATGGTGGTTCCAGGAGTTACCCTAGGGGGAGCCTGGAGAAAGCCAACAGACAGCCAAGCTATCAATGAGGTCTTGGTTTCAAGAAAGTACTATTGAATTGGGGGTAGGTATTTATTGATCTAAGGTTGCCAGACTCTGGCGAAGAGCCGGGTCTTGTCCTGCAAGGTGGCCCTTATTTTTGGCAGTATCATCACATGCTTACTCTGTTTTTGTGGGCGATTGTACAGTGCCAGCGTTTTCCAAGATCTAGCAATGGTCTGTTTTGCTGCAATTGTAATGTAAAGAGGAGGTGAGAATTGCTCCAGGTCAGTTCAGAGGGTGCAACATTCAGCAGAGCTATTTGAGGGTCAGGTTGCATAGTTTTGTCGAATAGATGGGAGAGGATTTAGATGATTTTGACCCAAAAGGACTTCACGAGAGGACAAGTCAACCATGTGTGGAGGCATGTTTTGGGCTCGCCAAAGCCCTGAAAATAGTTGGGTGAATAACCTGGATAATATTTTGCTATCTTGCATGGCACTAGATACCATTTCAACAGCACTTGTTGTTGACGTTTTTTTTTTTTTATCAGCCAGGTATGTTCAACCTAATACAAATTACTTTGCATGCATGCACTTAGCATTAAAATATAATTTACATCTGACAATTGGCTTTAGCTACTGATTTTTCTTTTAATAGAATGTTATTTTTAAAGATTATATTGTTGCTATTATTGTTATTGCTATGATGACATATAAGGGATTTATTTATGAAGAACTGTAAAATTACCAATATGATCACGTTAAACCCTGATTAAGAATGAGAGACAATTATACTTTATAAAACAATGGGGGACATTTGTGAAAATCATCTGTTTCTTGTTGATAATCTGTTGCTCCTTTTATTTTGAGCACGGATTTGTTTTTCTGTACATATTTTGCATAATAAATTAACAAAAAATGCATCTTATGACTTTTAGGCCTCATACACACGGGCGTTTTGCACGCCGGCGTTTGTAGGCGTTTTTTGCAGCTCTCCATGTTATTCAATGGCCTTCTAAAAACGCCAGCGTTAGTGAGCAGTAGAGGGCGTCGGCGTTAGTGAGCTGTTTTTAGAACGCGGGACCATCGCGTTCTGTAGCTGTAGCGTTTTGGCGTTTTTTGACGCCAATTGGCAAAACGCTCACTAACGCTTGCTAACGCCCGCTAACGCCGTACCGGCGTTAACAAGCGTTTTTTGACGCCGGCGTTTTTAGGTTGAAAAATAGCAGAGGACTGATTTTTTTTCAAAAAACGCCTATTGACGCCGACGCTCACTAACGCTCGCTAACGCCGATGCAAAACGCCGCAAAAAACGCAGATTTTTTAAAAAACGTCGGACCTGGCGTTTTGCTTATTTATTATAAAACGCCCGTGTGTATGAGGCCTTAAGTTCCGCCAAAGTTCTAAGGTTGAATTTCATTGAGTAATAGGTGTTTGCAGTTGGCTTGCAACAGAGAAAGGAGGCAGACAGTTGCTATTTGGCCCCAGATCATGCAAAACTACGTGGGATAGATATGCTAAATGCAAATAGACTGTGCACTGTGCAAATTCATACGGTCCAGAGCTTAGTAAATGAGGTGAAGCTTCACTTTCAAAGAATACCCAATCACATGCAAGGGGGAAAAAAAGCATTGGAAGTCAACTTAGCTTGCCCTTATTTACTATGCTTCGGGGCAACGACACTTGTAAAGTGCACAGTCTATTTGCCTTTAGTAAATTCACCCTCAAGTGTCTCTTTAGTCATAAAACAGACCCACAGATTAGTCTAAGATATGTACAGGCAAAATGCACACATGAATCACTAATTTGAGACACAGTTGCGTTAAAAAATGTTTCCTAAATGTTCGACCAAAAACAAAGGTTGTAGGGGTCATTCCCACTAGTGGTTGAGGGGCGGTCAGTAATGCCATGCAGTAGAACTGTATTTTGATATTTCCCCCCCCAACCGCTCCCCCTTTAGTTGCATAGGCAACTGGTGCTTCCCGGTTGTGGCAGGAATTATACCCCCTGTACGAGTGAATGGAGGCGATCTGCGAGTACCCTGTAACCGACTGCAGAAGCACATCACTGGGGCATGCTTAAGTGGGGTTCAAGGGCTTAAAGCAGGTGATGAGGTGGCAAAACATCTTCCCACGGCCTGAGAAATGCTCTCTGAAGAGCGATCTGAAGGAGGACAGCAGTGACAACTCTAGGAACAATATATGGGGGGGCACATAAGATACCACAGCCAAA
>BLSH010418612.1:169899-184946 GCA_018402905.1 Glandirana rugosa | reverse complement strand
GAGTGATCAATTTTCAGTGATTGGCACCATAGCTTGTAGACTCTATAACTTACATAAGGACCAAATAATATACACAATTTTTTTTTTTTATCAAAGATATGTAGCAGTATAAATTTAGGCCAAAATTTATGAATAGAAATTACTAATTTGCTAAATTTTATAACAGAAACGAAGAAAAATTCATTTTTTTACAAATTTTTCGGTCTTTTTTTAATTATAGCGCAAAAAATAAAAAACCCAGCGGTGATTAAATACCACCAAAAGAAAGCTCTATTTGTTTGAAAAAAAGGACGCAAATTTCATATTGGTACAGTGTTGCATGACTGAGTAATTGTCATTCAAAGTGTGAGAGCGCTGAAAGCTGAAAATTGGTCTGGTTATTAAGGGGGTTTAAGTGCCCAGTTGTCAAGTGGTTAACCTTTTTGCGGCATGCTTTAAAACAGTGGTCCCCAACCGGCAGCCAATTTATCCAAGGACCGGGGAGTGGATGGCCATTTCACAACACAGTCCCCCCTTTATATCAGTGTCCACAGTCCTCCATTACATTTCAGTCCTTTTACAGTGCAGTACCCTTTACATTAATGTAACAAGGACTGCACTGTAAAGGAGCTCTGTGATATGAAGGGGACTGCACTGTAATGATTACAGTGCCCCTTTAAATCGCATCCTTCCCATCACAGTACCCCATTGCAGTCATGCCCACCCCCGCTACATCACAGTGCCCCCTAGCACTCTCCTGCACAGTGCTACATTTGGATCCTCTCCCGCATCTTCCTCCCCACGAACGACGTCATTCTATCAACAGAGCAGGGGTGGGGAGGAGCTGCAGATTTGGACAGAGGGCGGAAAAACACTGAAATCCTGCTATAAAAAAAATTTTAAAAAATGAGAGCAGGCAGGCTTTTATTGCAGAAGAAATGTGCAGTCTGTTCTGCAATAAAATGCCCATGCCTGCCTGCCGTCTCCTCTGGCACTGTAAACTGAGCTGTGGTCTGGTCTTCAAGTGCCAGGAGCCTTGAGTGCAGCAGTAGCTTCATCCCCCACTGGCCAATGAAGAGGCCCAAAGACAGGCACAGGACCACTGTACAGGCGAGTATTGAGACTTTAGTTCATCTTTAACCTGTTGGCGCCAGTCGCATGCTAATATGCGGCCTCTTGGTAGGTGGGCCTTGGCGCCGAGTAGCCACATATTTGCATGAATTGGTGTGAATACAGCTGTGCTAAGAGCTCGCTCCAGGCACAGTTACCGAGGGCTAATGGAAAGCTCCCAATCGCTACTTGCCATCGGGAGCTTTACGATCATGTGAATGCAGTGACAGCCAATCATGGCAGGCACATGATCATGAACCACGCCTTACGGCATCCTACATCCCTTAACGGGCCGGGAGGCGCCAGCACCAAGGGGTTCAAGTGGTCCTAAAGGCTCAAGGTTTTTTTTACCTTAATGCATTCTATGTATTATGATAAAAAAAAAACTAAAAACTGTGTGCTGCCCCCCCCCCCCCCTTTAATACTTACCTGAGCCCTATCCCAATCCAGCGATGTGCACAAGAGCAGCGGCTCTCCTGGGTCTCTCTCTCCTCATTGGCTCATACAGCAAAGGGAGCAATTGGCTCCTGCTGCTGTCAATCACAGCCAGTGAAACAATGAGGAGAGAGTGGGGCACTTTCAGGGAGGGGGAGATGCCAGGACCACTGGCGGGGGACCAAAAGAGGAGGATCAGGGCTACTCTGTGCAAAACCTTGCACAGAGCAGGCAAGTATAACATGTTTGTTATTTTAATTATTTTCTTTAGAATCACTTTTAGGCCTCATACACACAGACGTTTTTCGACGCTGGCGTTTTCTGGAGCTCTCCATGTTAGTCAATAGCCCCATAAAAACACCGACGTTTTTGAGCTGTAGATGGCGTCGGCGTTAGTGAGCTGAAACTAGAACCCATGGCCAGTGCGTTCTGAGGCTGTAACGCTTTGGCGGTTTTTGACGCCGACGCCACAAAACGCTCACTAACTAACGCCGTACCGGCATTTGACGCCGACGTTTTTAGGTTGAAAAATAGCACAGGGATGACTTTTTTAAAAAAACGCCTATTGACGCCGATGCTCACTAACGCTCATTAACGCTCATTAACGCTGATTTTTTTTTTTTTTTCTCCTTGACGTCGGGCCCAACGTTTTGTTTATTTTTTAAGAAACATCCGTGTGTATGAGGCCTAATGAACTGCATTCTGGAAATGCAAACAGAAACAAAAAAGGCACATAGCACTTGTTGTGCCATTAAGAATTAACCGCTTTCCAACCAGCCGCCGTCAAACGGCTGCAGGTCGTTCTCTTGAACAGATCTCTGTAGGTGTATGGCGGGAGCACGTGTTGTGGGAGCATGCGCTCACTGGCTAGCGGGGGAGCCAATCAGGGGGTGGGGCTGACTCGATGTCCACCGGCCACCCACGATCGCTCCCTGCAGTGATAGAACGGGGATCTGCGAGTGACAGGGGGAGTTCAGAGAAATTGTCTGTTCCCTGTGACAGGGAACAGCGATCTCTCTCTTCCCCCAGTCAGCCCAGCCCCCACACAGTTAGAAACACTTCATTTAACCCTTTGATCGCCCCCTAGTGTTAACCTCTTCCCAGCCAGTGACATTAATATAGTAATCCTTGGCTATTTTTAGCTCTGATCGCTGTATAAATGTCAATAGTCCCAAAATGTCAAAAGTGTCCGATCTGTCCGCCAGAATGTCGCAGTCCCGCAAAAAAAAAAAAAATCGCTGGTCTTTGCCATTACTAGTAAAAAAAAAAAAAAAAATTATATATAGTTTACAGACGCAATATCTTTTGCGCAAACCAATCAATATACGCTAAGAATATGTATCGGCCTAAACTTAGGAATAAATGTGTTTTTTTACATTTTTTTTGTATATTATAGGAAAAATAAAAAATATTGGTTTTTTTTTCAAAATTGACGCGCTTTGTTTATAGCGCAAAAAATAAAAACCACAAAGGGGATCAAATACCACCAAAAGAAAGCTCTATTTGTGGGGGGGGAAAAAAGGACGTCAATTTTTTTTGGGTACATCGTTGCACGACTGCGCAATTGTCAGTTAAAGCGGCGCAGTGCCGTATCACAAAAAATGCTCTGGTCAGGAAGGGGGTAAATCTTTTCCGGGGTTGAAAAGGTTAAAGGCACCCCAGATGTGGCCATCAAATGGTCTAAATGCACTAAAACAAGTATAAAAAAAAAAAACACAGGCAAAGCATTACGCCCTACATTCCCTGGCACACATTCAAGTGGACAAGGGTGACCTAGGCACATCATGTGAAAACGCGCAAAGAAAACGCATGCAAAAGCACACGTGTTGCCACTACGCTACGTGTGAATGGGACCCGACAGTCACCCCAGCTCAGCATACAGATGGCGGAATTGCGTCCTCTCAGCCCGGCCAATCAGGAAGGCGAACACTCCTGAACTCAAAAAACTGGGGGGGGGGGCAGAAACACCAGAAATGCAGCAACAAGGGAGATGGCAGAGATCTCAGCACCCATGAGGCGCTTTATAGGGTGACAACAAGTCATACAAAGAGAGGGAAGGGGGTCAACCCATATACAGCCCTCCCAGGGGACAGGTCCTCTTTAGCCCCCAGCTCTCACCAGCACAATGTATCTGATGGGGACACGGTCGAAGAGTTTGGCGCTGGTGGGCGCATACAGCATGACATGGCAGGCGTGTCTGTATCCCTCCAGCTTCAGGGCCTCCTCCCGGGGCACGTTCCGCGGACGGGGCCGGTCCTCCGGCGGGGTTCTGTTGGATTGAGCCGCCTGAGCCATCGCACTCCTCCCCCGTCGATACAACACATGCACAGCCGCTTCCGCAAACACCACTCACGTGGTCCAAGCAGCCAATCAGACCGCAGGGCGACCATAGAAACACCGGAACGATAGACTAGAGGGGGTGATAGAAGAGCGGTGCTCTACAACAGCGACACCTACTGGCAGCTAAGGAGCGATGCTTAACATTGTGCACAGCGCCACATAATGGCTATCCAGCAGTAAAACGTGAAAGGCGCACGTTGCCACCTACTGGCACAGTATGGTTAGGGCGATGTTTATTTTTATTAACCACTTGAAGAGCAGGCTTTTTTTCCCCCACTTTTTGTTTACAAGTTAATATCAGTATTTTTTACTAAAAAAATTACTTATAAACCCCCAAACATTATACAGACCCTAGGGAATAAAATGGCGATCATTGCATTTTTTTATGTCACACGGTAGTTGCGCAGCAGTTTTACAAACGCAATTTATAATTTAATTTTAATGAATAAAAAAAAAAAAGCCCGATAGTTACCCACCATTTATTTGTATAATGTGAAAGACGATGCTACGCCAAGTATACAAATACCTAACATGCCATGCTTTAACCGGTTCCAGACCGGCTTGCGTACATTTACTGCTGCAGAGTGGTCGCATATTGCGAATCGGCGTCTATAAATGGTGGCTCGCGCATGCGTGGCTAGCTGGCGGGAGAGTGCCGCCGGTTGCACGCTCTCGTGCCCGCTGCACTCTCCAGCAGTATGGCCACGGGTCAGGCGGACACGATGTCCGCCAGCGAGCCGCGATCGCCTGGCACAGAAGAAAAGCAGGGAACCGCCAATGTAAACACGGCGGTTCCCCGCTCAGTCAGGCGGCATGTAAGGGATCTACTCATCCCTGTCACTGGGATCAGTTAGATCTCTTATGCCCCTGGCAGCCCAGCCCCCTTACAGTTAGAACACGTCTAGGGAACACAGTTAACCCCTAGATAGCCCTCTGCAGGTTAACCCCTTCACTGCCAATGACATTTATACAGTAATCAGTGGATATTTACCTTTCTGATCGCTGTATAAATGTCATTGGTCCCAAAAAAGTGTCAAAAATGTCCGACATGTCCGCTGCAATATCGCAGTCCTTATAAGAATCGCAGATCGCCGCCATTACTATTAAAAAAAAATTTGTAAAAACGCCATAAATCACTTCTCATGGTTTGTAAACACGGCCACTTTTGCGCAAACCAATCAATAAACGCCAATCGCGCTTTTTTTTTACCACAAATATGAGGAAGAATATATATCGGCCAAAACTGATGAATAAATTAGTTTTTTTATATATATATTTTTTAGGATATCTATTTAATCAAAAAGTAAAAAATATAGTTTTTTTTTTCAAAATTGTCGCTCTTTTTTTTATAGCGGTGATCAGAAGTGAGGCAGAGGTGATCACATGCCACCAAAAGAAAGCTCTATTTGTGGGAAAAAAAGGACGTCAATTTTGTTTGTGTACAATTTCGCACAATCGCGTAGTTGTCAGTTAAAGCATCGCAGTGCCGAATCGCAAAAAGTGCTCTGGTCCTAAAGTGGGAAATCCTTCTGGTCCTTAAGTGGTTAATATTGTGACCGCTCATGAAGTGGCGACAAATTACCGTACTTAAAAATCTCCATAGGAGACTCTTAAAAAAGATTTTACAAGTTACCTGTTTAGAGCTACAGCAGAGGTCTAGTGCTTGAATTATTGCTCTCACTCTAATGTTTGCGGCAACACCTCACACGTGTTGTTCGAATACCATTTACATATGCGTGCGTGATTACCTATGCGTTCACTTCTGTGCACGAGCACGGTGGGATGGAGGCACTTTAATTTTTTTTACTATTATTATTTATTTGACTTTTTTTTTCTTTACTTTTTAATTTTTATTTTTATACTGTCCTTTTTAAAAATGTATTACTTTTATTCCTATTACAAGGAATGTAAACATTTCTTGTAATAGAAATAAGGATAACAGATCATCTTTATGGAGAGATCTGGGGTCAAAAGGATATCTTCAGTCATAATCCCGGTAAACCACTTGCAAACCGCAACATATATATATATATATATACAGTATCTCACAAAAGTGAGTACACCCCTCACATTTTTGTAAATATTTTATTCTATCTTTTCATGTGACAACACTGAAGAAATGACACTTTGCTACAATGTAAAGTAGTGAGTGTACAGCTTGTATAACAGTGTAAATTTGCTGTCCCCTCAAAATAACTCAACACACAGCCATTAATGTCTAAACTGCTGGCAACAGAAGTGAGTACACCCCTAAGTTAAAATGCCCTAATTGGGCCCAAAGTGTCAATATTTTGTGTGGCCACCATTATTTTCCAGCATATCCTTAACCCTCTTGGGCATGGAGCTTCACAGGTTGCCACTGGAGTCCTCTTCCACTCCTCCATGACGACTTCACTGAGCTGGTGGATGTTAGAGACCTTGCGCTCCTCCACCTTCCGTTTGAGGATGCCCCAGAGATGCTCAATAGGGTTTAGGGCTGGAGACATGCTTGGGCAGTCCATCACCTTTACCCCCAGCTTATTATAGCAAGGCAGTGCTCGTCTTGGAGGTGTGTTTGGGGTCATTATCATGTTGGAATACTGCCCTGTAGCACAGTCTCCGAAGGGAGGAGGTAATGCTCTACTTCAGTATGTCACAGTACATGTTGATATTCATGGTTCCCTCAATGAACTGTAGCTCCCCATTGCCAGCAGCACTAATGCAGCCCCAGACCATGACACTCCCACCACCATGCTTGACTGTAGGCAAGACACACTTGTCTTTGTACTCCTCACCTGGTTGCCACCACAAACATTTGACACCATCTGAACCAAATACATTTATCTTGGTCTCATGAAACCACAGGACATGGTTCCAGTAATCAATGTCCTTAATCTACTTGTCTTCGGTAAACTGTTTACAGGCTTTCTTGTGCATCATCTTCAGAAGAGGCTTCCCTCTGGGACAACAACCATGCAGACCAATTTGATGCAGTGTATGGTGTATGTTCTGAGCACTGACAGCACTGACAGGCTGACCCCCCAACCCTTCAACCTCTACAGCAATGCTGGCAGCACTCATACATCTATTTCCCACAGACAACCTCTGGGTATGACTCTGAGCACGTGCACTCAACTTCTTTGGTCGACCATGGCGAGGCATTGAGTGGAACCTGTTCTGTTAAACCGTTGTATGGTCTTGGACATCATGCTGCAGCTCAGTTTCAGGTTCTTGGAAATCTTCTTATATATAGCCTAGGACATCTTTATGTAGAGCAAATATTCTTTTTTTCAGATCCTTTATTGAGTTCTTTGCCATGAGGTGCCTTGTTGAACCTCCAATGACCAGTATGAGAGAGTGAGAGTGATAACACCAAATTTAACACATCTGCTCCCTATTCACACCTGAGACCTTGTAACACTAATGGGTCACTTCACAAAAAATGGCTAATTGGGCCCAATTTGGACATTTACAGTTAGGGGTGTACTCACTTTTGTTGCCAGCGATTTAGACATTAATGGTTGTGTGATGAGTTATTTTGAGGGGACAACAAATTTACACTGTTATACAAGCTGTACACTCACTACTTTACATTGCAGCAAAGTATCATTTCTTCAGTGTTGTCACATGAAAAGATCTAATAAAATACTTACAAAATTGTGACGGGTGTACTCACTTCTGTGAGATACTGTATATACACACACACTATGGGGGTCATTTACTATAGTGCTGCCGCAAAATAGCGGCAAATTACTCCTAAAATGGAATTCACTATTGCTCCCAGGTCACAGATAATGCCCAAATCCTTACTCTAGTCAGGACCTGTGGTATTGGTAAAAAGAATTAATGTTTAGAGCATGATCTGATCCCTTAAATTGTGCTAAAATATGCAGTATATTGTTTAAAGATAATCTGTTTTTAAACTGCGTGAAAATGTGATTTCTACACTGAAATATCTTAAAAAGTCTAAGAAGAGATAAATTCCCCATCTCTTTACTCTTAGGTGCAGAGCACAGCTGAGCACACAGCAAATAGTATTAGGTATTGCAGCCCCTCAGGTGAAATCAATTTGAAAAGACGGATTGAAAGATACTGGTGGGCATGTACTTCTATTGGGCGTGTGCCAGTGTGCTAGCTTATATAAGGGACTTCAGTAGGGGGGTTGGTTTGGCCTGACAAGGTTTTTTGCTCCCCCCCCCCCCCCCCCCCAGAGTCCCAGGGTCAGTTGAAAGAAAGGTTTCTCCTTGAAGATGGAAGCGATCAAGAATCATGCCAACTTTGAAGTCAAAAACCAGGAACTCAAGGAATACCTTGATAAACTAAATAAAAACATTATTTCTAAGAAACAAGGCAAACTAGTCAAAGATAGAGCGGCCTTCCAAGAGGGTTATGCCTACAGGTAGGATCAAACAATCAAGGGAAGGGGCTTTAGAAACACACAAAAACCATATGTATTACATAGGAATGCTAGAGCTTCAGATTATGAATTTGAATCCAATTCATCTATGTAATCTTCTTCTTTCTCACAGGGACCATCTTCATAACCAACGTCTGGTCAACACTCATCCTCAGGTTCATGTAAGTGGGGGCATTTTGGTGGTGGGAATTCACAGATGCCTAGCACAAAAAGGAAACCAGATAAACCTTAATATGTTACATTACAGCACAACCAGTCACGTGGTGGGCATAGACAAGGTGAAGGGCGATCACACAACACTACCAATATGCAGCACAACTATATGGGTCCTATCGCAGCACAAGCTATACACCTAATGCAAACTAATTCACCTTCACAGACCCCACATTCCACTGATGCAGTAGGAGGGGCAGTTGGGATGGGCCCAAGCCTACCCAACCCACAGCGATTCCCCTTATCACAAACACGTGCCCCTATGGCACCTATGATAGAGAATCAAAGACAAGGTACACTTGACGCATATATTACTAGCCCGCCCCTCCCTTTAGGGACCCCCGGCCCTCCCCAGTGGCCAAAACGAACTGAGTGTCATTAACCTTACCCCTCATCCCCTTTCCCAGGAAGAACTGGATGTCCTCAAGTTGGGCCTCACCTTCTGTCCAACCAGCACTATGGATAAGTATGAGGTCATCAAAGACCTATACTTATTCGCTAGGAAACTTACCTATAATTACATCTTCAATGCAGATCGGAAAAGAGTGAGAGAAGAAAAAGAATTATGAGAACAAATCAAGCACTTTACCATGCAGGACTTTAGGGTCCTTCGGGACCTTATGTGCTTACTTGACGAGGGTTATGTAACCAGTCAGTCAGAGCCAAGCCAACCTGACACTAATCTAAACGTCACTAACCAAGAAACCGCACGGTCGCGATTCAAACCCAAATCTAGGCAGTTCCCAGATTTAACAACCAGTCCTCATATCTCAGCATTCTTGATAGCAATGGTCGGCGAAATTAGGAGGATGCCTGTATCACGGGTGCCCTTCAATCTCACCGTACAACAACAACGGGCCCTTACCCAATTGCAAAAAAGACAAGATACAATCATTAAACCCTCTGACAAAGGAGGTGATATTGTTGTGATGACATACTCACAATATGAAAAAATGTGTCTTAACATCTTGGAAAATAGGGAATGGTACCAGCCAATTACAGTTGAAACTATCCAACTGTACGAGCAACAGTTTAGACAATTGATTTTTCCAGCTTATTCCAAGGCACTAATTGATAAGGAAACGTATGAGTTTCTTAATGTCCCACACCCTAGAGTTGCTACATTCTATTCTATCCCAAAGATCCACAAGGACCTACGGGATCCACCAGGGAGACCCATCATATCGGGTATTGGTGCTATTACTGAGAATGCAAGCAAATTTGTTGATTTTTTTCTTATGCCTCACGTTACCAGATTGCCATCATACGTAAGGGATACCCTAGATCTACTAACACGGCTGGATGGTATTACCATCCCTCCGGAGGCTTACCTGGTGTCAATTGACGTGGAAGCGTTGTACTCCAGTATACCTCACGATCTGGGAATTAGAGCCATACGGAAGTTCCTTCTGGAACTGGATCATCACCAATGGGAGTTCGGGAATTTCATTCTGGAACTCCTTGCCTTTATTTTGCAGCATCATTTTTTTTACCTTCCTGGGTTCCCACTACCTCCAGGTACAGGGCATCGCCATGGGCACCTCCTGCGCCCCGGCGTACGCCAATCTGTACCTGGGGGGGTGGGAACGGGAGATTTTCTCAGACGAGGAATATAGTCAGTACCTGGACCAGGCCTTGTGCTGGTACAGGTACATAGATTACATATTCCTCGTCTGGACAGGTACCATCCCATCCCTTAACACACTAATGGATCGCCTTAATATCAACAATTACAACTTGAAATTTACAATGAACTGGCATGAGAATACTCTCTCATTCCTTGATTTACAAATTTTCAAGGATAGTTACAGTGGACTGGCTACAAAGTTATATCGCAAAAATACCGCAGGAAATACCATTCTCCATGCACAGAGTGGGCACCCTGCGCCTTTAATTCGCAGCATACCCTACGCACAATATATTCGGTTAAGGCGCAACTGTACACACGACACAGATTTCGTTGCACAAGCAGCTGAATTGTGCATGCGGTTACGACAGAGAGGCTACAGTAAAACACTTCTGAGGAAAGCTTACAACAAAGCAATCCTACAGAATAGGAATTCTCTTCTCTACTCCAAAAGGCGAGCACACTCAGCACCTCCCACAACTAAATTCATCACCCGTTTTTTAGCTCAGCATCACGCACTTAAAGCCTGCCTTCAATGGCATTGGCATTTACTCAGGGAAGACCCAATTTTGGAAAAATATGTACGGGTTACTTCTGAAATAATCTATCGCAAATCCGCATCAATAGGTAACAAAATTACGGCGAGTCTTTACAACCCACATTCAGACAATATCAGCTCACTACAAGGGATCCACACTTGTGGCCAATGCACATATTGTCCCTGGGTGAGGACGGGGACTCATTTTACCCTACCCAATGGGGAAAGATTTCGCCCACGTTTCTATGCTGACTGTGACACCCGTGGGGTGATTTATCTCATGACGTGTCGATGTGGAGCATATTACGTGGGGAAGACTATCCGCAAATTTAAAAAGAGGATCTATGATCACATTTATTATTCTCAATTTGCTAAGATGCTCACCCCGGTCAGCTGCCACCTGGGTCTTTACCACAAGTTCGACACGTCATACGTTCAGTTTGGGGTGTTGGAGGTGGTTCCACAGGACCCACGTGGCGGTGACTGGGACAGGAGGATCTTGCAAAGAGAAACACTATGGATTGAGAGATTGGAGGCTAATAAGCCCCCGGGGATTAATGAAGTTGTCTCTTACAAACCATTTCTTTAGAGGCTACTGAATATTAGGGTTAACCTTTTATATGTATTGAGTATACATGTTACCTGAACATTGTGCACAGAAAGGCGGTAGTCCCTACAGCTAACCGTACCCAGAGATGACCCCCACACCAGGAGGGTCAGTCTTCCTAATGCGGGCCATCTTTTGACAGGGTCTTGAATTGTTATATTCAGTAAGTTGGATAAGGCTAGTGAATGGCTTAAATTCTATTCCCTATAGCTAGTTATTAGGGAATATAATCCTTTACAATTATATACTAATCACTTAGTGAATTACACAGTAGGGCCCAGTCTCACGGTGTTTCACTAAGTGGTTAATGCTATTACTGCTGTATTATTGTATATATGTCTTCCCTACTTATGCACAGAGCCGTTGCAGCATCTCTTTTTCGCCACTTGGGGGCCCGGCTATGCCTCTCCCACAGCTGTAGTTGGGTGTGCGGCCGCTCGGGCCGCGCGTTTGTCGGGAGCGGGCCCGCCGCCCAGGCGCTGCCCCCCCTCCCTTCTTGGAGGAGGGGTTGGCGTGCCCGCGCCGAGACGGCGCGTCGGCAACTGGTGACGTCAGTCACCAACATGTCTCCCCGCCGTCCGGCCCGATGTGGTGAGATATCCACGTCTGGCGCGCACATGTGTGACGTCAGACGCTCTGCCGGAGGACCTCAGCCGGGACACATAAAAGGGGCGAGACAGGTGCTGGTGGTCCACGGCCATGGAGCATATACCCTGGAGTGAATATACCCACAGGACAACGGACCCTCTCCCTGTTAACCATGGTAGGCTATATTGAAATGGAAGGTCCAGAATGTCAGCGCTGGCAACGCCGGCCGAACCAGCCTTCATAAAATTGTATTTGTGTCTATTTAGGGCCACACCAAGTGGAACGGGCAGTGGTTTATTGGGGTTGGAGGGTGGATGATACCTTATCGGCCTTATCGCCTTTGGCCTATTCCCAGGTAATGCAATTTATCTGGACCTCATTTTTACTAGGGTGTGTGTTTCCCTTCCCCCCCCCTTTTTACCTGTATTTTGGACCATCATGGGGTGGCCTTAGCTTATACATATTATATATTACCACCCCCAGGCAACCAGATACCCCCTACCTGGGGTCGCCATGCAGCCACACATCGGTTAAGGGAGTAAATGCAATGCAACCATCTACCTTCATCTGCATTGGGGTAAGAGCATATGGCTCATATGTAAAAATTCACATGCAGGTGCACATTGTGCACGTGTATGTATATACGTATACTAAGTTTTACTATAAACTCAGATCAGTGCACATAATATATTTTGTTATGTTTAGTTATACGTATGTGTCCCCATACCCAACAAATACGGCTGGGGCATTGCCGGGGTTTCCCCAACTTGGTGGTCGGGGAGGAGATGCATGGATCTCTGCTGGCATAAGTGAGTGAGAAATTGTTGATACACCTTAAGTTTTGTTGTCTCATGCAATATGTATTAATGCACGTTTGTGTTTTTAATAGAAATTTAAGCTCCTGAGGAAGCGACCTTTGAGTCGTGAAACATGTTGAGCTACTGAACATTTTACTCGTACCAAGACAGCCAAGTGGATCCTCATTATGGGCAATTATTGTCTAAAATTATGATTATGAATCATTAATGCACTGTGTGTATTGGTATATGGATAAAACTATCCCCTATGAGGGCTCATGTACTGCTTGGTAGAATTATGAATGTTTTATGTGATGTTTTGGTGTGCACCATCTCTATATGGTGTTTCCGGTTTAAAGCTGATTCAATAAAACGTTTTGTTTTTATGAAATACTTGTGTACGTGCCGATAAAGTCCACATTTTTCTCTCACACTTTAGTCTCCAAATGTAATTATTAGGACGTGGCACATTGAATTACTTTTGTTAGGGGTCCTTTCAGCCATCCTAGGACACCCACAATTTCCACTATCCTTGAAGAGGAATCTTATCCTTTTTTCCAAAATGAGGGGATGGAAGATATACGTCAGCGGCCCATGAGGAGCGCTTCCGCAATGTGGTTAAAATCAAAATTTTGGAAGAATGCCGGGAGGAGGACTGCGCAAAGCTGGTCATGGAGAATGTTTTATCACCATGCAGAGTGGAGGGTAAGAACTTATTATGCATAGCAGAATACCATAATCAGGGAGTGGTGGAGGTGGTGTTCAGAGAGTATGGGAAACACCGAAGCTTTAAAAGTGATTGGGAAGTGAGAAGGGAACAACCTGAGTTAAAAAGTTTTTGTGTGGAATTCTTACATCGCAGCCCATGGAAAATGGTTACTGTGATGTTGTACAACACATATGTGACAACTGGAGAGGTGAAAGAATTCTTAAAATTGGAATGTGAGGAGGTGGAATTTGTAAAACTTATAAATAACAGTGTGGGGGTCTGGTCTGGAAAGAGACTATACCGCTGTAGGTTTTACTTTGATGACCACGCAGAGGACCACCTTCGAACATATTAAGTAGACATTTCAAATTGGTCGCAATAGGGTGTTTCTCAAATATTCTGGGATGCCTGCCTATTGTTGGAAGTGCGGATCAATGGGACATGTGACACAAGATTGTGACCTGCTGCAGAGGTGCAGAAACTGTTCAGGGTTAGGTCATACTGCTGAGAAGTGTACCGTTTCCAAGAAGTGCACACATTGCCAGAGCACAGAGCATCTCTACAAGGATTGCCCCACCAGACCTAAGAATTTGGCAGAGACAGCGGCAGGAGGTAAAAAAACGAAGAAAACAAACTTATCAGAAGAAGATGTCTTAAGGCAGGTGGTGGAGATGGAAAAAGAAATGGAGGCGGAGAGTGGAGAAAGTAGTAAAGGTGATACAGAAAGAGCAGAGTCCAGTGAGAAGGTGGAGAGAGGTGGTGATGTAGTACAGGAGAAAAAATCTGATGCTACAGCGGAATTAGTAGAAGACGAGAAAGAAGAGATGGAGTGTCAGACAGTAAAAGAAGCGAGACACCAAGATGATTCAGAAGAAGAGATGGGGAGTAAGAGCAGAAAGGTTGTGAATACGGCGGAAGACTTTGAGAAAACGGTGGGGTCTCCGGATTTTTTTTCCTGGATCATGGAACTAGAGAAGGAAGAGGCTGAAGGAGGCTCACTAGCATCGGAGCCAGGTGTTGTGAAGAAACTCCAAGATGACAAGGAGAAGGATCCAGGGTAACAAGTGACGTATGAAGTGACAGAAGTTTTCCTATTGTTTACTGCTATAACTCTTTATAGATGCAGTTGAGAGTCGCATCACTTAACCACTTGCCGACTGCCCGCCGCAGCTCAACGGCGGCAAGGTGGTTCGTTATCGCAAACCACCTTCAGATGACGGCGGCCGCGATCACGGCGCGGGCACTGCAGTGCAATTTGATATAGGACTGATCACTCTACAGGGCTAGGCCAATGATATTTGGCCTGGCCTTTCCGATCGGTCCTAGCCAATTACATTGCACCTCTGCCTCTGTAATGTACACAGAGGCAGAGGAAGTGACACTAGTCAGGATATAGTTTAACGTGACGTCACGGGCGCGGCACTAGCGCCGGCGGCAGTAGACTTCCACCAAACGCTATTGCTTGGTGGAACGGCGGCAACTCGACGCCGCCCGTCAGCCGTTCACCAATTCACTACGCTGAGAGTTGACGTAGATATTTCTCAATATCGTCATTTGTTATCCTTTTGAAGACAGTGAAGTATGCAGTGAACAATGGGACCTAGGAAGAGGAACAGTAGAACCTCAAAGAAGTGTTGTGGACCGAGGCTACGATCACTCGGAGGAAGTCGGAGAAGGAAGAGATCAAGGTACTAGGTCCTTTTTTTTA